>DWNA01000126.1:0-39541 GCA_018249835.1 Heliconius besckei | reverse complement strand
GGCTCAGCGACAGGTTGTGGGTTCGATTCCTTTAACATTTTCATTTCTTCGCTCTGGTGTCAACAAAACTCGCCACTCAACAAGCATTGCTTCCAGAATTCGGAGGAATGTGGGGAGCGGAGTGTCTGCTACCCTGCTATATGCGGGATATTGTTATTGTATTGTATTGTACCTATATATAGAGCCAGTGGTGGCTCAGCGACAGGTTGTGGGTTCGATTCCTTTAACATTTTCATTTCTTCGCTCTGGTGTCAACAAAACTCGCCACTCAACAAGCATTGCTTCCAGAATTCGGAGGAATGTGGGGAGCGGAGTGTCTACTACTTTGCTAAATGCGGGTTGTTGTCGTTGTATATTACAGTTATTTAGAAATTGCAGAAGAACGAAAAACTCTTTGAAGTGAATATGCTATAGTCATATAGAACGATGTGTAACGTGCCAGCTTCTTACTATGGGGACTTAGGTATATTGGTAGAGGTGTAAGATACTAGGGGTTAAGATGTGGTAAGAAGGTATAAAAACATATATTATTATATATATATTATATAAAAATACTGTGAAATAAAATATCTCCTTTCATTAAAAAGGTTTTCCATTTCGATGTTAATACAAAATCATAATATACTCAATTATTTATATTATATCAATAAAAAGTCATCGGGGCCCATCACAAGCATGTGATTGTAAACGCGACGTTTGTGGGTTCGATCTCTAGCCGGGGGAATGAATTATTATTTATTAATATGTTCATTTCTTCGGTAACAAGGCACAACGCGGTGTTGAGTTCCGCCTCACACAAGCCCCAAAAAATTGGCGGTAAGTGGGCAGCCTAGTATTTTTAAGGTACCGGGATACAGCGTGAAGCTGAAAAAAATATATAAATAAAAAAATTGGAGAGTTATAAAAAACAGGGTTTTGACAGTTATTTGAACATACATACGACCATGTAGATTCAAAGCACAGTTTAGATATAGGTAAAGTACGTAAATAGTACATTCGTGGTTACTCATATAAAAAAATAAACGCCATCGCTAACAGACGGCCAGACATTATAACTAATATTAATAAGAAAATTATAATAGTTTTATGACATGTGAACAATTCAACAATATTATAATAATATGTATTGAGATTTGAGAATCCATTTAAAGTCATTCAAATCCATTACTATTGTCCCCAAATCCTATTCAAATTTAAGAAAAAAATATTTAAGCAGATTGTCAAAGGGATCTAAGATTAAGAGAAGCGTATAATTGATTTAACTACTATTATTCGATGTATAATTATCTGGAGGATACTTCAAGGTGTTCTGGGATATGGAGAATGTCATAATTTATTAATAATAATGGTTTTGAACGGGTAAGATGAAAATTTATAATTATATTAAACTTCATTCATGGTTTCTCAATAAGTTAATTATTAAGGAGTTACTTATTTTTTAGGACCTGCGAATTTATCTCTAACTCTCTCTCTCTCTCTCTCTAAGTGTTTGTAAAAGTTACATTTCATAATTTTTACAGCGTTTGTTCCCGCCAAGGCTTATTCTTTGTCTATAACAAAAAAAAACATAAATTGTTTTTGTTTTCGATGGCAATATGATGCTTCTTGTTATATTAACATAGTTTAATAACAAATAAAAAATATATATTAAAAAAGCTTTAAAAAAAACCATTCTCTAGTACCGCGCAGGTCAGCTGTGTAGCGAGTAGTAAAGAAATCATACAATCTTTCTACTAACTGCAACGTAAATGAATATGCTGGGCTTTGACGTACCGGCAACGATGAACCTGCTGTTCTTATTTTACCGATTCTAAATAGAGTATACAGAATAGGTACCCACTGCAGGTACAGTGAATTCATGAAGGTTCAATATGAAACCCTAGGCCCCATCAAATAGGACTGTCCCGAAAATCTTTCGGGCCAGGTGCCTAAGGTGCCAGCGTACATTTAACAAAACTCATCTCAATGATAAAAGGCGAGGAGCAGGCTCTGCTGCATCACAATATCCAATAAAACTGAGAATAATTTAATTACAGCACGGCGTGGACTCGACGGGTACTTCACACACTCAGTTTGAAAAACGGTTTTCCCGTCCTTTCTAAATGCAATATCATTTATTTCGTTTCCGATGAATAGTTTTTGAGATATTTTCGCTGTAATTTATTTGTTTAGGGAAAAATGTGCAGGTTCTGGAAATAGTTCGAACGAAACGTACCTATAAATAAGTGCATTTTTTTGTGCTTTATTTTGTTTTGTTTCTTTTTCAATGAAAGTAGATAAAGTGATTCAATTTTCTTATTTTTTTACAATTTTTTGAATACGAAGAAGAAGGAATAGAAGTAGTGCGCGTGTAATTTGAAAATATGTTTATACGAATAGTTTCGTCTCTGGTAAAGTTAATATAAACGATACTGAATATTTTTTTATTGACATAAATTGCATACTAAAAGCGTTATAGTATTACATTTAGGATAATATTCGTTTTTTTGTTAGATCTAAGGTAGATTTGTGTTGAAATTTTGAAAATGTTTTTTTGAAATCCTATTTATTTATAGCCGTTTAAGCTCTAAACTCTCACAAAATACAATAGATAAGCATAGCTACAGCAAAATGACTGGCTTTTTGAGAAATTAACGTTCTATCACTATTAGGGACTATTTAATTGTAAATTTATAATATATTTTTATAAATGGGATTGATACATATATATATATACATAAAGCTGTCATATAGTAATAATCGAAATAATAATCAGACATTTTGACAATTATAAATTAGTGTTAATACCACATAAAAATAATCAAGTCAAGTTGAAGAAAAAGACTCGCAATTAAATATTACATTTACAATAACGTTGGTAACAAATATTTATACTGTTAACATTATAATTATATATAGGTACAACATTATTTACATATAGCATAGTAGGTTAATAAGATGTGGTGTGATAAAGGAACAGGTGATACGTTACTCTATTTAAAATAGACCAGACGTTTTCGATCAGAAGTTTGCCTCTTGTTTTTGATAATATAATTGTAATGTAGAGATATAATACTTCAAATATAAATATTATATCTAGTTAAATATATTATACTATTAATTAATTATAATAGGTCGAAAGTAGAAACAATAAAGTTTGGCTAAGTTTTAAATTAGCATTTTCGAAAATTATCAAGAGATGGCGTTGGTCGTTTCATGTAAGACTTAAGTAGCTAATACAACCTATGAAAATAATCTAGTAAACCTTATAGACTCACAAAGTTATATGTTCTACAATTATATGACATAGATAATTCTGAAAATTAATGTAAATGTGAGAGTCACAGATAATATATTAATTATCTAAATGATAAATATTTGTGAAGAAACTGTAAAATATAATTCGTATAGACATTATTATGTAGAGTTATATGAAACGAGTTAGCAATTAGAATTTATTTTTCCCGGGATATATCAGAAATAATGTAACTTGTAAATTGTTTTGGTATAACAATAACGGGTTCCTTACGCAAGCCCTAGTTCATATTTAAAAACCGCTCTCAACTTCGACATCGAACTTGGGATGCCGTTTTCATTCATAAATTACAACCTAACAATAGAAACAGCATCTCAAGATCGATCTCAGAGTTGAGAACAATTCATAAATACGGAGCGAACTTGAGACAGAAGTAACAATAACACACAATATTTAGATTGTACACAGTGTTTACACTCTATGTTTGAAGTGAAGTAATACAAAGATGATAGCCTCATGTATAATGTGCATACAAATCCGAGTGGGTGGTTCTTAGCTACATATGTCTACCCGACGCGACGCCCCTACATGTGTTAGCTTGTCGGTGTTATACGGCCTAGAAATCGGCATTTATTCTATAGATATCTATTAAGAAATTTAATTAATTTGTTTTCAATTTTTTTTAGCTTAATATAGCAGTTTTATAATCTTTATTTTGCATTTCTTGCATATATTTACTATTATTGCCTTAATATTATTCTCAGTGATATTATTTTTAATTCATTTATAGGTAGGTAGGTATAGTTAAAAATATATATATTTTTTATAGTAACATATTAGTGATAATTCATAAGTAATACAATCTATAATATTGTATGTAATCTTTCCATATGATAACTAAAACGAACAAAATCAATTTTCTAATTCCAAACAAAAAATAAATAGATATATTTTAAAATTATGTTCCCGAAACAAGGAAGGTATATCAAAATCGATTAAGCTCGTAGCGGCAAGGAACGAGATGTCAGGCTCATACCCCTCCGTGGGGTGAAAGTTTAAGAAGCGGTGCTTAGACAATACACACTCCACTCCAAAGACTGGCGATATTGCTTTAATTTTCATGCGTAATACTTTAAAAATGATACGAATTAATATTTACGTTAGAAAGAAGATTTCTGTTAGATTTTTATTGTTATGTAAATTTCATATTTTGTTAAGTGAAATATTAAAATTTTTCTTCATTCTCCATATGCCGTTCATTAATGTAAATACTTTTTATTGCTTTATACTTTTAAGTTAATATACATATCTAATTGTATTGTTTTAAGTTAATGATATATAATATATGGTTCACTTTGTTGTCTGTCTGTCTGTTTGTCAAGCCTTAGTCTCCAAAACGTGTGGAAGTGTTAACCTAAAACTAATATTAAAACATTTATACATTCCATGTATGTCAAAACTTCTATGTCAACGGAATCAAAATTTACGAATGCTTGTTATAGAAAAAGATATTTTCAAATTATAATTATTGTTCATTTAATAGTAAACTTAAGTTTGTTTATATTTTTAAGTTTTATTTTCCGTTGAATCATGAAATTATAAAAAACCTAGTGCCAAGTCAACCCTGCTTCACTTTCCATAGTGATGCTAGTGAAGCTTCGAATAGTGATTCGAGAGGTTGTGGGTTCGATTCTGACTCCATGAAATAAAATATTTGATATTTTCAATTCCTCGTGCTGGTATCAAAGCACTCCCCAGTCCTCACTCTACACCCAGAATTCAGCGGAAAGTATGAAACGGAAGCGTCTTAATGGGAACAGAGTGTACACATGTTCCCAGGTTTCGTCTGCCTACCCTGCTATGTGTAGGATTCAGCGTGAAGCACGAACTCACTTTAATCTATGAACCCTTCAAGATTTACAAAATCTATAGTCAACTTCAGTAAGTATCTACATAGGCACATTTTCCGGTTTCCCCCAAATAATTGAAAAGATAAAAGTAATATTGAATCTAAATCATGGATTTCAGAGTTGAAATTGGTATGTTATTTAAAGATTTCCAACTTATAAGAAATTTTGTGTGTAAATTAGGAACAGCTTCAATTTTTTATTGATGATTTTTTTTTCTTGTTAGAGGCTTTTTCACTGTGGGTGTTACAATTTATATGACAGTGCTGGAATTTTGTGTATTAAAAGAGTCTAATTATAATAAATAAAAATGGTTCTTTTTACTGAAATCTTTACAAAAGTTCTCATTTATTATTTCTTCTAGAAAGCCACGAGCAGTAGCTTATTTAGTATTCCTGGCGCTGAGGAAATGTTTATATTAGAATCAATATAAATAATACCCTAAACAGTATTAGAACACAACCATCCGTATTGTTTTCTCAGCTTTACGCAGTTTACCACACGTAACAGGGTAGGCGGGAAGAGCCTAGTGTTAAGACACTCCGCCTCCACTCTAACACCGTGCTCTGCCTATAGATACCAGAGCGAACAGCCCCTGAGCCACGACTGGCTTATTTGTAGGAGTTATTTGTATTGGAACACATAACAATCCGTACAATATGGTTTTTATGTATATTGCTTTGACGAAAATGACGCTAAATAGGCACCATTATGGAACATTTGTATAGGATAGAGTGTTGGCCCTCCAATCTTATTCTTAATAAGCCGAGTATCAAAACACGCCCAAGTCATACGTCTCCTTTGTACTCTGTACCAGTTCTCAAATGGTAATTATATAAATCATGTTTATAAGAAAGAAGGGGTAGTCGTCAAAATCAATGCGAATGCAGGCGGGGAACGTTGAAGCCCTTAGAGGGAGGCGAATGTATATCAACTGTAGCCTTAGAAATTCTTATACTGAGCCCTTTCTTTTGTTGTGAAATATATTTTGTACTGTATAGTCAAAACAAACATGTTTAATTTTATTTCGTGGGAATGGTCATGAAGTACCTACTATTGTAAATGCGACGAGGTGTAAAGGAAATATGAATATACTCGTATATTTACAAAATAATCTATTGGTGTGGTTTAAGGTATCATATTATACAACTAGAGTAAAAAAAATCAGCTTCACGCGGTATCCCGCACACAGCAGGGT
The DNA here is from genome assembly GCA_018249835.1 of Heliconius besckei. Taxonomy (NCBI): domain Eukaryota; kingdom Metazoa; phylum Arthropoda; class Insecta; order Lepidoptera; family Nymphalidae; genus Heliconius; species Heliconius besckei. The sequence goes on along the minus strand of DWNA01000126.1, from coordinate 33,201 downwards.
AGAAGAGGGAACCTAGTATTAAGGCAATCCGTTCCCCACTTTCTGCTATATTCTGGAGGCATTGCGTGTTGAGTGGTAGAACTCGACACCGCGGTTTGCCTCGAAATTGAAATATAAACGTAAATAAATATTTCACTTCCACGAGTTGGGATCGAACCCACAACCGTCGCGTTACATTAAGCATTTGTTAATATTTTTAGGAACGTTTTAAGTACGCTTGTGGGATTAATAATATACATATAATAACAAATATGATTATAAAAATAAATAAATACAGTATAATAAAACAGTCTTAGGTATTCTTTTTATATGGGACATTGTTTTTATTTATTTAATCGTCATCGTTGTCTAGAAGACGTAACCACCAGTTGTAAATATGTCAAACAATAAATGAATAATAAATTATAATATATTTTTTTATAATTACAACATTGAACTAACAATGGCGGCACGCAACTCTTTTAATATGGCTGACTTTGAAAATATTGATTTCTAAACATATTTAGTGTTAAGGTAGGTAGTTGCCGGTTCTTTTTAGCAGATCTGTCCACGACGCCAACGCTAGTAGGCATTTTTGAATTGCCGAATAAAGGTGTGGTACCTTTATTCAACTAAAAAGTGCCTGTTAGAGTCTATTTGAATAAATAATATTTTTTATTTATGTTCAACTTTGTTATCTATATTTATAGTAAAATCGTAGCTGATCTGAGATATATAAGATTTCACCAAACGTCCCTCGTGCTCATATTGTGAAACTAAAGAAATCTTTTTAAATATCATAATCTAAGTAAAATAAGAATTTACGAGAATTCTTATTACATTTTCATATAGATCTAAGTGAAATAAACTATTAGCGACAGCCACAAATGCACGGACAAAAGTAAACTTTCACATTTTTATCAAATATTATTATAATATATATTAATATAATATGAGAGAAAAAAAAACTTAAAATTCAGCAACCCGTCCTCGCAACTTGAACACTCGTAATTCTTTGAACTTAAGTGGTTTTATGTATAGAAAATTGGCTTCGTCCGCTTGTCTGTCAATAGGATCTGTTGAAATCTTTTTGAAGGAGACCAGTAGTTTATTCAGGTGTACCGCATCACGTTATGTAAAGGTGACAGATTAAAGCCGCACTGGACGGGAATATTATTGGCTTTACAATTTTGTCATAATTTTTATTTTATAACCTTAGTTCTACAATATATACCTCAGAGGAGGTCGTGGGTTCCATTTAGGTTAAATTTTATAGGTCTATTTATTAGTTCGTTTAAAAAATCTTGTTTTTATTTCCGTTATTTATTATTATAATAGAAAATTGTAGAACAATTTACAACAATACAACAAACAGATCTACCAGATGCTAACATTTAAAATGATAGTGTTAAATAAATATTTTAATAATAAAAAAAAAATAGAGCGGAGAGTGTGATTACATGTTCTGTTAAATAACTTTTACAAGGATATAAATTTATTGTTAAAATAGTGAGAAGGGGTGTCCAGCGGTATATTATAAAGCGGCGGGGTCCAAACTTTGTTTACTTATTTGCGGACATCTGATACTGTTTAAGAGTTTTTTAATATTTGGATTTTTAAAATACTGTTTAAATTGATATATATCTGCGTTCTGATAGTGGAAAAGTGTTATATTAAACATTATTTTCCTATATTAATTATTTTTTATTAGATACAAAGTTTACAAGCCTACAATTTAACGCTGAACAGATTTTAAATAATGGGAGACAAACTTTGAAACAATGATTCTTTTACTATAAAATGTTTTAAAACTAGCGATCCAAACGCGGCTTCACTCGCTTAAACTTATTGTTATATTATAGAATATGTGCGATTGTGATGTGTATATATAATATTATTGTAAAGTTTTTATGTAAATCTGTTCAGTAGTTTTTGCGTGAAAGTAGAATAAACATGCATCCTCATAAACTTTCACATTTTTAATATTAGGAACACTGAAAAGGTAATTATGCCACGAAAACAAAATAAGCTAATAGGTACTCCAGCAACGTAAAATACGAATCAAGTATCAAAACAATCTTAACTAGCCCAGTTAATAACCGGAAACACGTAAAATCCTCGTGTTACATCATAAAATGGGTAAGTACAGAGCTTTAAGCCCGCCGCCATGCAAAATCCAACTAAATCCACGTCGAAAAAACGATTCCTTTTGTCCTTTTTGTATTTAAACTGTAACAAAAACCAATAATTTCACGCTTTCAAATAACGTGTGTGCGGACCCAAGCAAACACCATATATTAAAAAGTCGTCGTATTATTTACAATCGTTTCACTTTATTTATTTTATGAATCTATTGTTGCTAGTATAAATATTGATCTGAGGAACCATTTAACACATCCCACCGGTCCGTCTGTTCGTGAGACGCCGCCAGATGGCGTTAGTGGTGAAAGCTAGTTCTACAATAAAAGGTTAGAGCTTTATTTTAATTTGTGATTTACATATATATTGTTTTATTTTTAGTTACATTTATTTTTTATTGAAGATTGTGGCTAGTAGAAACAAGCTTGTGAGTGTAACGTGACGTTTGTGCCACACTGGGAAATTAATTATTAATATTTTTATTTCTTCGCTCTGGTATCAAGGTAAACGAGCAGCGTTCAGTTTCACCACACGCAATGCTTTGAAAATTCGTCGGATAGTGATGAACTCAGTGGTCCCCTCTGCCTATCCTGCTTAATGCGGGATACAGCATAAAGCTGAAAAGAAAATTATATTTTTTAACTTAATCGTTTTGCAGTTACAGAATTTCTTTAGGTAAATATATCTATCACCAATTTTTTTCTCGAATTAGAGAGTCAAAGCTTATAACAATTATCATCCATTATTAAAACAACAACAATTTCAATTCCAACAACCTAAACAAATAAACACCAAATTCGCAAATGTTTTACATTTAGCACAAAAAATCATATTTATCATGATATATTTACATTTGTAAGCGTACGTCGCTAAAATTTACACTCTACATATACATACATAGGTAATTAGTACGAAACACTGTTAAAAAAGTTGAGATTTTTCATACACATGTAAAGAGTAGTATTGTTATTATGATACTTGAATAAAAAAACAAAATATTTATGTGTCCATAAAATTATTATCTCCATCTTGGGATCAGTGCTGCAACGGTTTGCTGAGCTTCGAGCATTTGTAAATAGCTCTTTATAAATGTAATTTAACCACTTATGTTTTGACTGACTTCGCTTGTTGAATATTGCGGGTTTGAATCCTGGTATTTCTGATTTATCTGTATCCAGTGGAAACGAAACAAAAAAAATAAATAATTGTGTACATTTAATGTTGTCATGATTAAAAAAGATATATTAAAAAAAAATGATCGAACTGTTTCCCAAATTATACGTAACAAACATACATACATTAATAACTCCAATTTTATATATATATATCTATACAGTATTTTATAAGATATAATCGTAAGTAAACAGCAGGGTTAGTTAATATGCATATTTATATTTTATATTTATTTATAAACCGGAAAGCACATGGCAACACACAATTTTTTTACCACCGTACTTACAATGTGTGAAACACTGCGTACACATAGTTAGAATAGAACTTGTTAATTAATTTTAATATCCTTGTTGTGGTACATTTAAGAAGGTGGAATAACTGAACTGAGATTTGGTAAAAATGTCGGCGGTGTTAGGCGGAGTGTACATGAGAGGTTATTTTAATTGTTTTTCTTTTATCTGTGTAAAATTTGACTGGTATTACATTTTTCATATTAATATATCTTTTTTTTGTATTTTAACGATCTTTTTTACCGCATATTCCTGCTTTCCCTTCTTTAATACAGTATGGATTGACTGGATTGATAAATGATTGGGGCTCAACTAGCACTATCACTAGCAGAACTGAACTAAACACTTTTTATCACAATATAGTGAGATTTAATACTAAAAAGCTGATACTTACTATATCTATATGTTCACAAAGAGAGAGAGAAATACTTGAAGGTTAAATTCAGTAAAAAGTAATATTTAATTACGTATATACATTTTTTAATTAATGTAGATTGAATTAGTGTTCGGGAAGGTTGATGATAAAATAACAACACTATATTATGCTCTATAATTATAAAATATTTTAAACAATTGATATGAAAAAGATAATAATTATTTTAAATTGCCTTTTGTTAAAGTTAATTTAATTACAACACTACAGTGAGATATTAATGCATACATTTAAATAAACATATGTTATTAAGTATTTAGTTTATGCTTATTGTGTTGTGTGTTGATGAAGATAAAGTTAATATTTGAAGAAAACTCTTGAAACGATATCTTAAAGAATACTATATAGCAGTATAGAGCTTAGACACTTACTTATTCCGATCTCTTTGTTTTCTCTGCAACACACGATTACCATAACAAACATAACAAGCGTACTTCCTTTTATTGTAATCGGTTAAAAAGAAAAAAAAAACCACCCACAACGTGAGTCCTCGGGCCAGCAGACGTCATTAGCGAAGCCGCTTTCTAATGCCTAACTGTGCTCCATTGTCGCGGTATAATGAGGAACTAACGACTGAACCTTACTGAAAATGTAAAAATAGACGCTTTTTATCGTTTCCAGATTCATTGTGACGCATCCATTGTTCACATGGTGTCGGGCTTATACATACGTTCCGTGGTTGGTTATGGGTTTAGAAGCTTCTGGAATATACTGCTGGATTCCCACGCCTGGTGGGAGATGAGGTTGCAGGCTTGGTTTGTATTTTCGTACAGATAAAGTATGTATTTTCTGGATGCTATGTTTTTCTATGGATATTTCTCTCTGTAAGTAGATACGAGAAAATGTTTGAAAAGCAAAGAACTTTGTAATACTCTTTTGAATTTTGTCACTATAATAATGAAATTAGATAAATATACGAGGAAAATTATGACTTATTGAAAAAACTGAATTGCATGCATTCATGAATTAATAATATACATATGTTTCCAGCGCACTTAAGTGATTTCACTTAACTGCATTTAACACCAGGCAGGCTCTTTTAGCTTCAAGCTTGGGTTGGTAATAAGATAAAATTTATGCACTTTTATACAATAGTAGTAGTTTTTATGTTTTTTTTATAAACTACATTGACTGCCATATTACTAACCGAAAAATATATAGCTAGAAGTTCCATTTCCAATTCATTAATTTTATTCCAGGATTCCATTTCATTTTGCGTGATTCGATTATCAACTAAAAACTAAAAAGATAAATAGACAGACATACATAAAAAAATCCCTTAAACAGTTTTTAGTAATGAAATGAAATGAAAATTTATTGTCAAAAATATATGAATACAGTAACCAGATACAAATAAATCAATCCTATTAATTACATAATTGATAATTTCACTCTGGTTATATGAACTCTGGTACCCATTGTAAGATTTAACTTGTGTTATGGGTACCAGTGCTCTTACAAATTTTTAAATGATCTACTAATCGGTAGATCCATCAAACATCTATACATATATTAACGAATTCAATATTTTTTGTTTGGAATCTTTCATATTTGTGCAATAACGTCAGGCCATGTAAAACTTAATTTAATATTCGATCAGTGATATTCAGTTATATTCAGTCAGTGTATCAGCAAATAAAAGCTGCACCTTGTCTTTACCATTTTCATTGCTTGTCTCGTTCAGTGATGTTAATTTTAATTAAATAAATGTAATTATGAAACAAGCCATATTAGGACCACTACGTAATAATTAAATTTACAGTGCTTTTACAGGTATACTTAACATTTCCGTGTAAAATAATTTTGATATATTGATATATCCCTCAGCTAAAATGGGTGGAAGTCACCGGTAATCAACAGCCGGCGGCCTCAGACGAAGGTTCATCTATCTATATATATAATAGGACTTGTCCTCACTGACTGAGGTAAGACGCACGCACAGCCAAACGTTAAATTTGGACAAAAGTTTACTTTCGTAATCTGGACATCCACTAAGAACGGATTTTGAAAAATTTTAACCCTAAAGGGGTGAAATAGGGGTTCAAAGTTTGTATGGAAAAAAATTAAATCGGCACCGATTTTTATAAAATTTTAAATTTAGCTTATTAAAAGTATTAACTTGAATACGTGTTCCATCGTTTTCTAGAATTCTTCCCCTAAGGGTGCAAATAAGGGGTTGAAAGTTTGTATGGAAAAATCTTTAAAACGCCACCGATTATTATAAAATTTGAAATTTAGGCTCTTAAAAATATTTCATTGAACACATGTTTCGTGGTTTATTAGAATTCACCCCTAAATAAGCAAGCGAAGCTGCGCGCGTCCGCTAGTCTCTTTATAAAACCAGAGAGGTTTTCTGCGCAGAAATATTTCTGCGTATGCGCATACACCCAATGAAGTAGTTAGTAGGTTAGCTAAGATGTATAAAATAGTATACATCACCAGAAAATTAGTATGGTGTCAGCCTCCTGCCAGACACTCCTAAACCTCTAGCGGCTTCTACTAGCACGATTTTTATCAGTTTTTTGTATATTCTTTTTCAGAAATACTGGACTTTAGATTAGACTTTAGAGACTTGAGGAAGGGATTTCGTAATATCAGTGTGTAATTTCTATAATAAAATTACACAAACGTTAATGTCTTAGAGACGAATGGTTTGATGGTCGAGTACCCTGCGATATTCAATATAAATTCGATTATCATAGGGTAGAAATAATAATACTTATAATAATTCTGTTTGTCAACATTATATATCCATACCTATACCTATTATAAATTCGAAAGTAACTCTGTCTGTCTGTCTGTCTGTCTTTTACGCAATTCAGGGCCAAACCACTAAATTAATTGTGATACAATAGTCATATAGAGATACTTGAGGGTCTCGGGATGAACATAGGATACTTTTTTTTCTCATATTTGTAATATTTTCGATATATACCAATATATTAAAATACTTATTAATTTGACATGCAATTTATCCCGCCATATTAATAACAACCGTCGTTGCTAAGCAACGGCTTGCAAAGTTTGTTGTTTTAAAAAAACGTCACCCAAAATGAGTTTGCTTAACGCGTACATGGCGCGCCGACTCAACCTTATGAGACACAAAAACAATATTCTACAAAAATTTTGATTGATGAAAATAAATATAATAGTCACTTTTAGCATATCACCGAGATTGAAATTATAGTTTACTGTATAACATTCTAATAAATAATTAAGACTGATTCCAAATGACCTAGCATAAAGGCGGCATAGTAGGCGAGTATGACCGACGCGAACGTTTTGTAAAATTTTATATATTTTCGAATTAATTTTTTTTAATTATTTGCTGCTTATAATTAATTTAGCTCACTTCGGTTATCTATACCGATGTTATACACTTAAAATATCGTAATTTTAATCATTTGGGTTTTTATTTAATATTGTTCGCAAAAATTGTTAATTATTTAATATGGAAAAATGTTTAGTACGCGCACACGGCAAACTTTAGGTATTTTTTCTAATATTAAGAATTTACTTTAGTTACTTTTACTTCTTTTGTTTGTTCATTTCGGTTACTCAAATATTTTTTATAATAATAGATCTCCACTTATTATTCTATTTTAACTTATTTAAATTATTTAGGCTTTTATTTTAATTAACTTCATAAATATATTTAATAAATAATCGTATAGTTCAAGCGGGCGTAGCCGCGTCCGGGCCCGCTAGTGATAAATAAATAAATTAGAAATAAGTATGTGTAAATACAAAATAAAAAGTGTAAAGAACACTTATCATTTCATATATACAGTGTATTTTTTCACGCACCACATAACCTGCCTTTCCCGGCAATACATCTAGCACGTTTCAAGTCGGTATACAAACACCTTGAGTTTGTTTTCGTGAGATCTATCTCCTCGTCCGGATCACCGTCACAGGTCATCCCGCGCTCCTACAAACTGGGTAAACATTCTTACTCTATTGTAGTAAGATTAATTTTGTTAATACCCGTCAGTTCCTTACGGGACTCATAACTATTCATTTTTCTTTTGTCGTTCGTGTATTCATTTGTTCATTGGTTAGTTGCTTTTATACAATTTTGTTTATATAAAGCGAGCGTCCTTTTATAGGTAGAGTGACAGTATTAGTTTGGTGTTGACAATTGTAATCCTTAACTGAAATTGTCCTATAAAATGTTGATATCTTGTATTTTACAATAGATATTTTAAAAAAACTATGTTATTTTTATTAAAATAAATAATAATAAATGCGTATAATTCTCTAATTTCATTAATTTTTTGAGTCTTATTTAACTTTAACAAAGAAATAGAGTAAAATACTTATTGGTGACATATGACATTGTAAAACACAAAAAAATAATAAATTAGGTAACAAGGAAGCCTAGCTCAAAATACCCTTCTTTGCTTCCCAATTTCTAAAAATATACCACTACCTTGTATGAAAAATACTAGCTTTAAAAAATTAACTTGACATTATGTATTAAAATAAATTATTTCATACATTACTTCACTAGCATCAATCATTGTTTCTTTTGGACATACTTACTTAATAGCTACTAAATGGAAGTAGCGCGGCAAGGGTTATAAAGATCTCAAAGCCTCTCATGGCGCAGGAACACAAGTATGTGACTGGTTGTAGGTACGATCCCCATTCGAGCAAAAGAAATATTTATTAAAACTTTTATTTCGTCGCTCTGGTGTCGAGACAAAACGCGGCGTCGAGCTCCGCCACTCAACACGTAATGCTTCCGGAATTCGGTGGGATGAATGGTGAACGAAGTATCTTAACACTAGGTTCCCCCTGCATACACTGATTTGTGTGGCTTGAAGCTGATTTTTTTAAAACCTACTGAAGAAAAAGAGTGCTTAAAATACACATAGCTTACAATTAAATAAAATACAAATAAATGAAAATAAAACTGCTTTTACCTTTTAACCATCTTTCACATATTATTAATGTAAAATGTACAAGCGAATGCAGTTCAGCGTATTGACTTCGTTAACATAAAGCATTTTAAACGACTGTATCTTCGACATTTGAGTGTCGCCGCCAGCAAACCGATAATAATTAATTAAATCATTCCATTTTCATGGACGACCACGTCATTATTATTTTTTTCAGCTTCGAATGTAGCGGGGTAGGCAGAGGGAGCCTAGTGTTAAGACACTCTGCTGCCTTCAGAGGCAGGTCGTGACGCAAGGGCAGATACGTGGGTTCGATTTCCATTCAACGAAATCAAATATTTGACTATTTTTATTCCTTCGCTCTGGTATCACGCAATGCAAAATTCAGCAGAAAGTGAGGAGTGACATGTCTAAGCTCCCAGCTCCCTCTGTCTACAATGCTCTCTATAAGCTTATCCAAATATTAAAATGGTAGTTTTTGTATTGTTTCACAAACAAAGTTCTTTTAGAAAGCCAAAAAGAAATATGTTTTTCATTTCTTTCATAGAAAAATACACTCAGTAGCTTCTATTATAATATGGGGCAACTAATGGAAAATACCAAAAACAAAGACCTAAAAAACGTCATCAAAAGTTAACTAACTATTGCAATTTTTGCGTGATAAACTGACGTAAAATGTAAGCGTACACCGATCCGGGGCAATGTTTGGGAATCACTTCGCTTTTGTACCAACTAGCCAAAACAAACACAATGTGCAATATACATAGACCCTTTGTTTGGAGACGTGTGATTTATTGGCATCGTCGGATTTGGTCGAGCCTCGGTGTTCAGTTACAACCATTAGATGGAGACGTACCCTCATAGAACTATAAAGTTTTGCTAATCAGGCCCTCGTGACGCCCTCGGCATTGATGAGGTAACCAAGCTTTGGATACTGTTAGGTATACAAACTCTATTAAGGTGTTGAATTTCGTTAATTGATGCTTTTTTTATATTGACAAGTGAATGATAAGTATTTTTTTTATATAGCAGGGTAGGCAGAGGAAAACTGGGAATGTAGTGTTGAGACACTAAGTTCCTACTAAGACACTTACGTTCCCCACTTTTCGTTGGATTTTGAAGGCAATCTGTTCAGTGGTGGCATTCAAAAAAAGGAAAAGGTGATAATAAGACATATTAATTTTAGTATACAAAGAAAAAGACTATAAAGTTAAATTAGTCGATTGTAACATAATACTAAATTTAAAAAAATATATGTTCACCAACATTAAATAGAGAGGTACTGTTTTTGTAATGAATTATTATTAGTCACTAATTACATTAAGAAAACACTTACATCAGAAAGGACGAGCCGTTGTTTAAAATACACGCTTAAAGTTAATTCTCAATTAATAATATATCTTATACTATTATACTAACTGACTAATTAACCTATTATTACTAAATTCCATATCAGACCCAGTCAAACCCTAAACAAACCCCACCCCCACCACAATTTACCGCATCGCCTAATTAAGTATAACATTGTCAACAATATTGTTTTATAAATATTTAGGGCGTACAAAAGCTGGATCACGTATAATACAGTAATTAAAAGATAAAACACTTCGAAATGTCAACAGCGAGGAGTTTAGGCCGGACAATGAAAAGGAGGGCCAGGGTGTCATCTGCTTTTAACATAATTAAATATCTTTAAATAGCAGCGGCGACCAACCCTGTGGTTTTTAAGTGCCACCGCATTAAATTTAGTTTTTGAGATGAACATTACGATTTGAATTATCGTTCAGGATTTACACCCCCGCATTTTATGGCGTTCGCCCTAATTTTTCTATGGGGACGGCGGGATGGCGAATCGAAAGAAAGAACTTTTATAACGTAAGGAAAGTGGCTGCAATTTTAACGACTCTCAAACTATTGATGCGAGTTAGTTACGCGTGTTATTTTTCTTTTGAAAGTTTTCTTGAGCTTATTATGTGATTTTCAATGGGTCCGCGGCTTTTGTTGTGATATATGGTAAAACCGGGATAGATGCCGCAATGGCATAACGCCCTACTTTCTATGAATCCTATTTACAAAAATAAAAGTAAAATAGGTTTTTTAAATATATTCTACATGCGCCCCCAATTCCTTTAAAACAATAATTTGTTCCGTAGTACGCTAAGCTAAGTAGTGAGCTATGGACAGGGCCAAGGCCATGTTAAAAAAATAAGGAACATGTTAAAATTAACGTAATTCGTAATGTCTTTTTATGACATGATGAAAACCATTAATTTTTTTTATAAAATACGAAATAATTTTAATGCTTAATTCGATCTAAGTTACTTGGAGGCAGTTGAAAAGAAAAAATATTTGGATTGTTCGTTTACATAAGATGGAATCTATTCTTCTTAGTATTTTTATAGTGGGTCAACTATTCATATAGACAAACGACAACACAAGGGCTTCACGAGAAGTTAAATTTTGCAATATTTGTAATTGATAAATAGAAAAAAGCATTTATTAATTAAACATAAATGATTAAACTAGTTTCAATTAAAAATATTAATCGTTTACAATTTATATATTTAAAACTAGGAGGCTTGTTAAAAAGTTGGAGCATCTATCTCAGTTTTACCCTACTCGTATACTTAGTTGAGGAATAAGTTTTGTTTGGTCTATAATGCAAGGCAGAATAGTTCTAGATACATTATTTGTATATTATTGGCTCTTTAAATCATAGTCGATTTGTTGTAACTCACACAAGATTTTTACCGAAAATATATAATTTATAGGAAGATATAATAATAGTTATTTTTTAGGTTCACGCTGTATCCCTCACATGACAATCCTGCCTAATTGCCTACCCAGCCAGAAGGAACCTAGGGACCTAGTAATAAAAACCTCGGTTCCCAGTAAGACATTTCTGTTCCCCACTTTCCTTTTTGGAGGCACTGCGTTTTAAGTAGCGAAACTCAATCTCAAACCAAAAAAAAAACATATGAATCTCTCTCTCTCCCTCTTACACGAAAAAAATACCATTTTTCCTTACTCCACTTTAAAAAAGATTACATGAAAAAACATTATGAGCTTTCAAATGCACAATCACCAAAAATTTATTGAATCACTCATCAGGTAATTTAATGGACTAGGTATATGTTTTCTTTAAATTGTAATTAAAAGTGCGTGTTTCAAGCTACCATCAGTAAGAGAAAGCGTTAAGGCCGCCCCGAGCTTTATCTCAGATTGGATTTGGATTGGATCGAGAGAAACAATTGGGATTACCTTTAATTTAAAACGGTCTTAACATTCAGCATTCGCATCTTTTTTCACTTATCTTCTATCTGGCCTTGACTGATAGCAAATAAAAGCGTAGGACCTTACTTGGATATTCCAGTTGAAAATGTTAAATAATTACACTGAATTATTATTAGATACTATAAGAAAATTTGAGGACAGTTGTAGTGGAGAGGCACAAGCTTGTGTCTTTAACTGGGACAGGTTGTGGGTTCGATCCCCACGTGAGGAAATGGAATTTTTATTTAATTATTTATTTCTTTACACATATTCTTAGGTATTAGAAAGAACATTATTAATAATAAGGACTATTATTTTAAAAAATACATGTTAAAAAAAAACTTTGACTATAATAAGTCTAAGCGAGTGAAGCCGCATTTGAGTCTCTAGTCTATATATATAAAAGGAGATGTTCCCACTGACTCAGGTAAGATGTACGCACAGCCGTAACCACTGATGGTAGAAATGTGAAATTTAGATGTTTATTTTCATTATGTCAACACCCACTAAGAAGGTATTTTGTTAACCCTAAAGGGATGAAATAGGGCTTGAAAGTTTGTATGGAAAAATCTTTAAATCGCCACCGATTTTTATAAAAAATTAAATCGAGACTCTTAAAAATATTTCATTGAACACGTTTTTCGTGGTTTTTTAGAATGCATCCCCTAAATTGAAAATATTTGTATAGTTAAAGCGGGCGAAGCTGCTCAGGTCCGCTAGTATTATATTATATAGTACCAGAAGTAACGATTATAAGACAAACGTTAATATAACGGTGTTATTATATTATTTGAAAGAGTCATACAAAAAATATATTGTATTAATAACTTTGTTTAATTAAATATTAGTTCTGCTTCATTTAACCTATCTACTTTCCAATTAACTAGGTGTATAATATAATAACACCTTTCATTATTTTCTTTTTTCTTTCTAAATTCCTATCACAAACCTTTATATTATGAGAATTGATGATCCCTACAAGAAAGCTATCGTAATTATTAAAATATTAATATGAGTTATGATACTTCTCTATATTATTATATATCCAGTACTTATCTAATTAAATAAACAAAAACTTATAACCGTCAGAACGTTTATGGATGAACTTAAAAGAAAATAGAAATTTCTATTATATTAAATACTTTTTTTTTATATATTTAATGGGGCGTAGATAATTTTGTTTAATATTTATAAAAAAATATATTGACAATCTAGACTACGTCATTACGATTGTTAGTTTAGACGGAAGTAATAACTTAAATGTATAATTGGTTCCCGTGTAAATAGATTATCTAGACATATTATCTGGGGTTCCTGGGGTCCTAGGCGTTTGCTGTGCACAGATAAGTGTTTTTGAAATTTTTCGATGCAATTTTTTTGTTATATAATTTCGGGAGTGGGCACTAGCCTATTATGGGATGGGCACGGACCACATGGTGTACATGAATGTTTTAGTTTTATGGGAGTATCTTTTTGTCATATATTGTGAACTTCTGCATTAAGATATTTCGTCCTCCACTTTTCTTATTAATTTGCGAGATTACGTGATTAGTGGGCGGAACTAAACGTCGCGCTTTGTCTTAACACAGCGGAAAATACAATCGAGGCATGGACGCTTAAACTTCGATTAACTTGAAAACAGTTATCTCGTAGACATTACTTAAATGTTAAAGTCCAATTTATTTTTTATACATCTCATACATCAAAAAAAAAATTAAAGTTTAAGATGTAAAAAGTTCAAGTATGTATTAACATATTATATACATAATGTTGGGCCATACATATCGTGAAATTCTGTGTTCCCAAAAAAAATAAACATCGCATAGAATTTGAAGACAACTAACGCTACATATTTATTAATATATGTTAATTTAAATCAATTACAACTGTTTTTCCATTATTTCTCAAATGAACGCCTAGTTAAATAGTAGTTAATACAAACCGTTGTTAAATATAAAAGTAGACGACATTCCATTGTATTCATTTGCATGGTGATTAAATTTTAAATTTGAAATTATCTAAACGTGGCCAGTGACCGAAACCACTGTACATATATAGAACGGTATTTTAACATTACTAATTAGGCGCTATTCATTTATTATATGGTTAAAAACATCTCGATATTAACCAGAGTATTTGAATTGTAAATCATAAGATTTTGCTAGGACTATGCCATTTTTGTAATATAAAATAGTCCCACAATTATATATGATCTATGGCCGTCAAATAAAGTTATCAGTTGCTTATTTCAGTACCTTTCGCATCTCCAGAGACATTACGAGAAAATTTTAGGAAGGAATCACTTAGTATTATTCTATTTTAGCCCACTTTAATGATCTGTTAGATGACTGAAATCCGGACTGGGCCTGATCTGGTCGTACACAATTCAGTGTTGGTAAAGATGCTGGTATATGGCAACGAAACGTGGGTATTACAGAAGATATATGCCGTGGAGATGCGATCTCTTCGTAGGATATGCAAAGTCAACTTAGCTGATCAAATCTGCAAGGAAGAGATACATAGAATGGCAGGACTTAACGAGCATGTCACGGTGAGAATGTAGAAGAACGTGTGTAGAGAGTGCGTAGAAGAAAGTGATGAAAGAATGGCAAAAAAGATTTATGAAGGAGAAGCGACGGTAAGAGAGGTAGGGTAAAACACAGTATCAAAGATACTGGAGAAAGGTTACGTAAATATTACGAGGAGTCCCCGGAATACATGTATGAAGAGGTTGATGACAGTGGACGAGGTGAAAGAAGTATGAGAGTGACACGTTTCAATAAGCGTTCTTGATCCCTTTACAAACACATATGTGTTCACATAAACTGTACACGGTGGCTAAAACATTTAAACATTGACCAAATGAATTTTGACTTTAGGCTTATTAAGCTCACCCCGACTGATTATTGTTATTATTATATAATTAATTAACCCTCGCCCTCGCTCTACACTGACCCCGACTGCATCATGTTATTTTGAACACACGAGCATACCGAGTTAACTGTAACATGTACTGGAATTACGGATTCATTCAGTTATTATATCTTTTATTGATTTTTCTGTATATTATTATACTTTTTATTTTAGATTTTTCATTGGTATTAACAGTATGACTAGCGTTTTCCTTGACTAACAAATTATTTAGTTTTTGCATATTTTAAATTCATCTTAACATTTACCTTTCCATTTCTGAACGTAGTTATAAATAGTCTGTCTACTTGTAACAAAATTTTCTAAAATATCCACTAAAATATAAGCAATTAATTCGCTTAAAATAGTTTCATTTAAAATCATAGCAACTGATTTCACTAAATAAAATGCCACATAAATTTAGAAAACACAAAACTAGAATGTTGAATATCTCAAAAGTAACACGTTACATAGACTACATAAAAATTTCCTTTGCTATTCTGAAAATCTTTACATATATATCTCGAGATCTTATTAGAAATACTAACAAAATTTAACTGTACAAAGTATGAAATTAACTTTTTATTTCAATGTCTCATATTCAGCTATTAAATTAAACGGTTAGTTGCAACGTGTATTTTCAAAATAATTTGTGAATATATTATCGCTTGCTGTAAAAAAATTATAGCAATTAGCACACATTTTGTACGAATTAAATGTTAATTTTATTATTTTTAGTCAAATTAGCAGTGAAATAGAGTTAAGAGATATAAAACGATAAAAATACTTTTTGCCTTTAATGTTACTCTCTTTCGAGGAAAGTGTTTCATCTTTAACTTTTTTTGATAATTTATAAAAAAAATTATATCTATCGCAATTACGATTTTTCTACAAACACACAGTAAAAAAATTGAAAATATAACATTAAGCATAGAGAATCTAATAAAAAATATGAAAAATGTAAGACGTTGTCTAATATTGGTATACATGTATGTATAAGCTTCTAAAACTTAAATTATTAAATATTTTTCATAATATTTTTTATAAGAGACAAATGGCGTTCTTACGCTAAACCTCTTTATCAAATCGTACGCGGCAATAATCGTTAACACTTAGCTAGTTTATAAATCTGACTTATATATGGTCATTATGAGTTCAAAAGGTTATTTTCACGTACAGACTATTCTAGAAAATGAAATATTTAATTAAATTTATATTTTTTATTTCTCCGCGCTGGTGTTAAAGCAAAAGGCGGTGTTGAGTTTCGCCACTCAGCACACAATGTCTTAACACTAGGTTCCCTTTACCTTCCCTAATGAGTGCGGGATACAGCGTGAAGCTCATTAATTATGTAATTTTTTTTACTATTCTAAAAGCTTTAATGTAATTGAGCCGTATTATTATAATTTTACAATTGTACTTATCTATTATTATTTTTTGTCTTTAATATTTTTAGAAGTAAGTATGTGAATTAATATGATTTTAACTGTATTTTATGTTAAATTTATTTTATACAGCGTTATGTATAACGTTCATTGTAATCAAAAAAGAATAAGAAACCCTGTAACTGTTATTGATATAAAATACGAAGTTTCGAATTTTTCTTAATATTTACATAATTTAAAGAATATTTTTTTATGTCAATTAAATAAATAAATTGTTAATGAAATTTAGGATAGGCAAGAAATTGAAAAGATTTTCCATAATTCAATATTTATAATTCTTTTTTATGCCTGAATTTAGCTACTTTTTTAGCGTACATTACCGTAGCTCGTGGTCACAGGTCCTCAAACTGTAGAAAAGTATTATCATATACTAATTTACATACAATTAATAGGGTTAAAATTACTTTATTTTATTCCTATTTCTGACATAATTAATCATCAAAACTGAATATCATATACCTACCTTAATTATTGGTTAAGTAAGAGACCAAATTCTCCGTTCAATATCTTCGGACAAAGACAACGTACTGTTAGAAGATCGAACTTAATAGCTAAAATTACAACTATAAAAAAGCCCTACTTAAAAAAAAATTATAACATATAAAAAAATATACAATTCTCCATACCAAATTTAATCCCCATCACAGTCCTCCTACCGTCCGTCGCCTGATTCCCATATAAATGAATTAAAACTGAATTGAGTTTAGAGGAGATTAGCCGATTTGGAAGATTATCTGGATGTGTTAAACGTTGTGTCGTAAGGGAGGGTCGGGTTTTGTTTAATTATGGATAGTGCCCCTCCCCCTCCTCCGGTCAAACTGTAGCCGGCAGGGAAGTAGGACAGAACGGAAAAATTAATGTCACCTGCGCAAAGTACCTATTTAAGCTTTAGGAGAAACTTCATTTAAACGACTGTGATCATCTAATGACAATTCAAATATAGAAAACCTTCACGTCTTATCCCGCTCACAGCACGGTAGGCAAAGGGAACATAGAGTTAAGACACTCCGCTTCTCGCTCTCCGCCGAATTCCGGAGGAATTAGAATAGTAGATTCAAAGTAGCAGAATTAGGAAAGAAACATCAAGAACGGAATGACGTACCAGATTTGTTCTTGTGTGCCGTAGGTAGGTAAGGAATGGATATCTTGTTATGTAAATGGATGAAAATATTGATTAGTACGTTATTTCGCTAACAACACAAAATATTATCGATTTTTAGATTTTTTTTGTGTGCACTAAACACTGTGCAAATTGGAATTATTTAAGTTAACTAGTCAGTTTGACGCTATCTTTTTCTGCACATGACAGTGGTTAAAGCGAAATGCAATTACTTACAATAATTAATAGCCCCGAGTGGAAATCGCACCTACTCTACCTTACTCAGTATTAGATTATTCCACTACGCCAATATATCGTTAATAACAGGTAAGTATTATAGTAGCTAATAGATTACCATTAGGATTTAACATACTTCTCTGTATAACAATCTCGCGTGGGCATCCAGAGCATTATCTCATATTAATTTATTCTAAGAAAAAACACCGTTACAATATGAGTTATAAACGCTATTACATTTCTCTATCTTCTATCTATGTATTAGGAGCTCGAATGATAAATCTAATTGTTCGAATCTTCATAGTATTTTTAGGAGACGTCAGGTTGGTACGACGTTAACAAATTACTATGGCCAAGTTAAACAATATAAACAGTTGCCGTTTAGGTTATCTCCGGAGTTTTCATTTTGGATAAAAGGTACCTCTATCTATCTATCTATCTATTGCTTAAATGTCATTAGGCTTTAGTATTGTTTGTTACGTTTGTTTGTTCGTCCATTATATATTATTTTATAGTTTCGGTGTGATATGCAATATCTTGACAAACGAGTAGAAAGTGGAGACGGAGTGACTTATCGTTCCCTCTCCTTACACACATAAGTAAAAAAAAGCTTAAAGCTAGAGTTATATTATTTAGAGACAAATAAAGTCTATAAGTGTTTATAGTGAAAATAAGGACAATCATAAAGATTAATGAATTGAATGTGTAACATATATTTAAAACAATATTAATTAATTTCCCAAACTTTCCACATTATTACCAACATTTTTTATATATAATTTAGTTCCTATAGTTCTTAAATATACAAAACCAGGTCATTTAACTAGTGCTGGTATAGCTGGGCGCGGTTGCGCCGGTATCTTTTCAGTAGAAGCGATTTGTATTCTTATCTCTATAAGGTTGATAGGTCAGCATCAAGAGTATGCTTCTACTATTGAACATATCGATACTTGCACGATTGCGTTATATCTATAGACTATAGTAGTACTTTTGTATGATGTCATATGCTATTTATATTAAAATATATTATATTTCTAGAGTAAATTACAAGCGTGTATTTTATTCTCATCAGTATTAAATAATATGAGACTATTCCTGGCGCAGGGGGACAACTTAGGTGTGATTGTAACTGGCTGTGGGTTCAATCCCAATTCGAAGAAATGAAATTTATATTTTCATTTCTTCGCTCTGGCGTCTAGGCAAAGCGCGACGTTGAATTCCGCCACTCAACACGCCCTGCCATCGGAATTCGGTAGAAAGTGGGGAATGGAGTGTCTTAATACTAGATCCCCTCTGCCTATCCTGCTATGCGGGATACAGCTTGAAGCTGATAAAAAAAATCAGTATTAAACACACATATAAATCACAACAATAATTATTTTTAATGTCATATCAAACATGTTTTAGTTAACTATACTCCAATTTACTTACACTATAGTGACAATAGTAAGCGACAAATAGTACAAAATAATCTCTGTATGTCGAACGGTTGCCGGTGCATTCCTATTTTCAATACAATCCTGATTTATGGTTGTTGTTGTGGACAAATGATACTAAAAGTAAAATTTTGCCATGTAACTTTTATTTCTAACTTTATCTTAAGTACACTTCTTGTAAAGATAGGCCAGGCCTATTTTCAAATATATTTTAATATATTATTATTATATTACATTACGGATATGAGAGCTACTGTCTTTATATAGATATACGGAGATTCTGGTGAGTCAGTATTTTCTCTGTGTTACTTTACTGCTTACATCCGGCTTCGCCCCGTGGTCATAAGACATTAACGTGATATATGAGTGCCTATGATAATTCTGACCGCATATATAGTGTAATAGAGATAAAGAAGTGCTAAGACACTCCGTTCCCCATTTTCCGACCGATTCTTTAGGTATTGTATCTGGAGTGGCGGAACTCAGTTGGGTTCTTTCTCATTTATTCCCTTAAATGGGAATCGAACCGACAACCATCACGCTTACAGTCACATCCTTATGCCAACGGGCCACGACGGTCTCAGAAAAAATATGCATTACTGTAGGAAATACGTAATATAAAACAAAAAATTCAAAAGCTTAAACGAAAATAGTGTAAGTGTAATTAAAATAATTTTCAGAAGAAATATAGAGGCAGAATATAGAAGAAAAAAGGACCTAAAAGACAATATTTCTCCGAGCATCCATTTCAAATATAAAACAGAGTGAACCAACATATCAAAAGAAACGATCTACACTAGATACCTACCTTCCTACGCCACACCTAATTAACCTATTTAATTGTTATACTAAATTTGTAACACCTGCTTTAGCAGTTACTAATGTGATTATTTGCACTTCAATTACGCAAAACAAATTTCTAAATTATGTAGATATGTAATTATACTAATTATTAGAGTTTAGTTGAGTATAACAGATATTACGTATTAATTGTACATGGTAAAGCGCGGCGTTCAGTTCCACCACTCAACACGCAATGCCTTGAGAATTCGGCGGGGAGTGGGGAAAGGAAGTTTTTAATGGGAACGGAGTGTCTTTACATTAGCTTCCCAGATTCCCTCTGCCTATCCTGAAGCTAAAGAAACGATATTATATACAAGATTTTGATCAAGTTATACCTAGAACAATAAATGTAATTGTAATTGTAATCTGAGCCTTGTAGTTTCTTCTGCTTAGTCTTGCCATATATGCCATATGTTACAAACAAAAACATTTCTTTTATTGTATGTAAAATTAATCACTATTACAGTATGTTAGATTAATATACAGGGTGGAATTGTCAGCACCACTTTAAATGAAACCATAGTTTTAACTACTCTATAAAATACTAGTATAATTCGGAAAAAAAAAAATCCCAAAAATGAAAAAGTTATTTTTTCAAACAAAATAAATAATAAAATTATCTTTTTAAAATAAAACGCCATTTGTAAAGTATAACATAGGCACGCACACACTTACCTGTCGAAGCGGCAACGTGTGCGTCACACGAAATACAGGTATGGATAAAAATCGTGAAATGAAAAAAAAATCCTACGTCCAAACTGTTGAGGTACCTTGATTAATTTGTTAGGTGTGGGTTTGAATTATATTACCCTATGCCTATATATTACCCTATGCAGTTTCAATAAAAGAAGCGCTGCCTCTTCCACCCTATATAACTACAAAACCATTAAAATATATAAAAGTAATAAATACTGTTTTAATTTAACCACATTATTCTGTTTTAAATGATGAGTTAAGCAATGACCAGTCTCTTAAAGGCTGCAAGTCCTCAGTTATATTTTAAAATACGTGACGTGATTCTATGTAGATATGGAGCTATCTTCATCTCCCGAGATGAAACGTTTTGCTTTCGGACAGGATTTCTTCTTTCCCTGATTTTTTTGATCACCTTCTTCGTACGTACACTACGTGGATGGCCAGATCGTTTCTGTCACAGACAGAGGAAATTTCATTGTACCCTGGTGCTCAAATATGAATAATACCAAGAGTAGAGAGAGAAATTGTATTTGACCCCATACCTACTTCATGTAATGCAATCACAGCTATTCTCTTTATGCAGTTCTCTTTCAGTCCATTTTAATATCACAAAATATTTTACAATATATTGGCGCTAAAATAAGAAAATACAACAAACAATCGTACAAAAATGACAGATTCGAAATTTAAAAGTAATATTTTGTTTATTTTTAATTGTAACTATATATACGGCCAGACTAAGTACCTATAAGTGTCCTGTAGAAATTTAGTAAATAAAAAATAAATAAAAAATATTAAGTTCTTTATATTTATCAAGAAATAAATGACAACAAAGTATTGTATATATACGTAGAATACTAAAGTAATATTTCATTTTTTATTTTTAAGTCGATTCTTTCACTTGACATTTCGTGTAACAGAATTTACCGTATTTTGTTATTTATTAATTAATTAAAAATAATCCCTTAGTCTTATTGAGCTCGTTTAGATGTTTTTTTATGCAGTGTTAATACAATAGTTGAGTTAATATTACATTATTCATATAAAAAATATTTAGGTACCGTTTCTCTATTTTATGATGACCTCCTCTTACCTAATTAAAAAGAAATGTCATGGGTTGTATGAGCATTAATCAACACATTTTATTGTTTTGTCTGGCCGTTTGTAACGATCGTATTTTTAAAGTCTACAGTCTATTGCAGATTATGCGGCAAGTTTCATACAAATTGCAGCAAACGAGATTAATATAATATTCGTATTTTTTGATTATGTTGAGTTACAATTTTGATTTTTTGCTATACTCCAGTAGCCTGACCTGAGCATTTGATATTAATTTAGGCTTTATACCTCTAAGTGGTCACGTAATAAATGGTCTTGACAGACAAACAGACGGACAACCATATGATCATATACATTAAGGGTTCCGTTTTTTAAGTAACATTCCCGTTGACATACAACCACGAAATTAAAACGGAACTCTCCATGGGCGAGACTTGCACTTTACCGGTTTTGTTACTAATAACATACATTTTATGTTAAAATATATAAACAAACATTTTTTTGACATAAAATATATATTTTTAGAAATATTATTATATAGCTAACCTTATTAAAGACAAAACTGTAGTAACTCTAATAAAATTCAAGAACCTACATTTCACTTATTTCTAATACTTTTAAGAACTTAAAACTTGACAAATATACTTAGATTAAATGATAATATAACAACATGGTATCATACAGCTGGTCTGATGATAAAGGTCGGAAACGACACCCAGAAATTTTAGTTAAGCCACAAAGTTGTAACTTGTTAAATTCTAGATCTATTCTGTTAATTTCTTGTGGTGATGAGGAATACCATTGCAAGGTAATTATGGAACCCTAAGTGTGAATTTAGTTTTTTGAAGATCTATACAGTATTTTCATTGACATATAAAAACCACCAAGTAGTATAAACAAACAACTAAAATTATAGTAGGCGGTTGTAGAAGTAAAAAAATACAATGTTTATTTAATGTAATAATATTTCAAGAGAGCAGCAAAACAATTAGACTTCTCAATAATAGGCATATAATTTTGAACAGGATTAGGGTCGTTTAATCTGACAGTGGCGATACCATCAAAAATTTAACCAGAACGGCCCACGTAACAAAGTAACTGAGAAACTAAAAGGAAAGCTTTTTATTACTGGCCCTAGTGATTTGTCCGCACAATCTATCATTCGTAGCATAGAATAATTAGTGTCAACGCGGGCATCCGGTGTCGTCCGCCAACAATACACCATCCAAACAAATCATTAATAATATATATTTCTTTTTAGGTGGAACAGAATGTCTCTGCATTCCTTTACTCTGTATTCTTAAATGTAATACGTTAGCTTCACGCCGTATTCCGCACTCAGCAGGATAGGCAGAGGGAACCTAGTGTTAAGACATTCCGTTTTTTGTTAACTGATAATTATGAAAAAGTAAAAAAAAAGTACGAACCACGTGTCTGTAGTGTTTAATTGACGTGAATATAAAAAAAAAGACACTCCGTTCTCTATTCTTCGACGAATTCTAGAGGCGCAATACATCCAGAGCCAGAGCGAAGAAATGAAAATATAACTAATTCTTCATTTCCTCGAATGGGAATCGAACCCACAGCGCCGCGACTGGTCTCATGTAACATAACGCTTAAGAAAAGAAACAATATTTCTACATTGGTTTTTATAATAAATAGAGATACGTGAACGGAAAGAAGCCACGGCTGTACTATACAGGGTGAATGACCATTGTTTTTGATAAGTACACATTTTAATAATAGAAACATTATACAGCCTATGTCTATGTCGGAATACATTAAACTTGGATATGAGTGTCGGTACAAGCTCAGCGCTTCCTTTACATTTTTATGACACAGCCAGTACTGACACCTCATGTAGAATATTTAATTACATACATGTTTAATTTTTTTTTATTACGGCGTTCTTTATTAGACATATCAAAAGTTGTTTTTTTTTTTTTTGAAATTATGTTAAATATTGTTGGAATATGTTTTGTTTAGCTTTTGTAATCTGATATGTTTTTTCCATATATAGTAGGTAATTTAGGTAATATTTATTTATTGAGTAAGCGCTTATTTATTCTTAATTTTATTAACTTATTCTAGAATTTGGTTGTAAACAGGGAACGGAGTGTCTTAACATTAGGTTTACTCTCCCTACACTATTACAAGCGGTATACAGCGTGTAATTAAAAATAAAAGAAACTAACAAATAATATTTCCTCCTTAAAGCTATGCGCGTGCGTTGCTACTTTAGTAAGACCATACCTTACATACATAGTCAAACAACTGTAAAACTATTATCAAAGCTTTAAGAGAAGTATTAATTTTCCTAATTATCCTTTGCAAGTCATTACTACCCATATATATATATATATATAATGTTTTGTCCATGTCCGTGTTAAAAACTATTACAGCAACAAGTTAAAACAAGTTAATTATTTTTTGAATGCGTCGCGTACTAACGCTAGTATTCATGTCAGAAAGAAGAATCATCGTTAGAAACTGTCGAGATGTTCTCCGGTGGCGAATGTCGAATTGTCTCGTTTCGTGTAGCTATTATTATAGATATAATTATTATAGTTCTTTTTTTTCACTTTCACGCTACAATTAGGTAGAGGGAATGTAGTGTTAAGACATTACACACACACACACACACACACACACGGAGACACGGAAAAGGAGTGTCTTTTTAATCGTTTGCTGGTTTTTTAAAATATATTTTCATGATGGATTTATTTATTTATTTATATTTACAGTTATAAAACAAAAAAAAACACTCAAGCAGAAAGAAAGCTATATTTATAACAGTGTAGATTTATAATTTAGACCGCCTTGGATCAATGTAACAACGTCTGGGTGTAAGCGCAACAGTTGTGGGTACGATCCACTCTCGGGGTAAGTGATTATTTTTAATTTCTTCGCTCTGGTCAGGTAACCCACGTTAAGTTCTTTTATAATTAGGTGATGTGTTGGTAACGGAGTGTTTCTAACCTCACCTAACCTGTTGTTACTAACCTGTTGTGCTAAGCTTAAGCAGAGCTATAAGAAAAGTTAAATATTTTCTTCTTTCTATGAAATAAAAGGTCATTCGTCTCTCAACAAAATAGTACTATAAAATTAAATGATTATACTAAGAGAAACCATTTAATTGTATTATCTACTATTTATATTATATAATTATAAATGTGAACTTTAACGATATAAGTAGGTATTATTTACTTCTTGCGTGGTTGTTATATTTACGTTTCTAGCCTTACCTGTGTAGATATGGTTCGATGAATCTAATAATTATTGTATCTAATGAAATGAATAATTTCATAAAAAAATGCTTATATCTATCTATCTTTTTATAATTTCTTTAATGATATTATTGAGAAGGTGATCATCAAATGAATAGTATAAATATGTATTGATTACATGAGAAAAAACCTTCTCGTTAGGATTCCCATTGTTATTTAATAAAATAAATATATAATTGTTACGGCCTATCTATATAGCTCTATATATGCTATATATATAGAGGTAAACGAGTGTTAATACACTCTGTTACCCACTGTATTTTCAAGGCATTGTGTGTTTAGAAGCGGATCTCAAAGACGCGCTTTTACCTTGGTAATAAAGAACAAACTTGGTAACGGAGAAACGAAAAAGTAAATAAATCATAATTCATTCCCCTAAGCTGGATTCAAACTCAGAACTGACCATACGACGGCAATCTAGTATGGTCTTGGTAATACAAAAAATCATACTATAACCTGAAACTGTTAATTTTGGTCATTCAAAATAACAAAGACAATAGAAAAATCAACTCGCAAGCATTCTCTCCCAGGCTAATAAAGAACTCGTTTGTAATTAGCACTGTATATATTATAACAATGTACAAACGTGATAATAAGGAAGTAATGTGTTTTTTTTTCAATAAATATTATTAAAAAGAACGTATCTATCTATCTATGTATATTACTAAGTTAGCGTTTACCAACTGTTAATGCAGTCAAAATAGAGATGGCTGTGGTGGGCGTTTGTGTTTGTGTTTGTACTAAATGAAAACTAATATGAAAACTAACTAATATTTTCTTTTATATATATTTTTATAATATAAAATATGTTAATTTACAATTTAATTTCATCTTCCTTTAGTTTAATAAAATGATAAAATTAAATAATAAAAGAAATAGATTGAAAAATATAATTGACTAGCAAAAAAGCGAATCATGTAAAGCAATGAGGTAGAAAATGTAATTAAGGTATTCATTTTCTTTAATACGCCATATAAAAAGGTGTAATTAATTATGAAATACCATAGCGCTATAACTTCAGTGGACGATCTTCACAAGTGAGGTGTTGGGAAAATTTTGTTTATGCGAAAACTAGAATACATTCTTCTTGCCTAACTTTACAAAAGGGTAATTAAGTCTAAATCTTTAAAAACGATATTTTTGTAAGTGTTTATTTAAAAGATTCATATCAATTATGTTTAAAACTTTAAATTTAATATATATAATTGAATAATTAAGTATTAAAACTCATTATGTAACACAATAAAAATGAGAATAAGTTTGTTTTATAACTTTTTTTCAAATGGTGTAACAGGATTTTTTAATTGAATAACTGTTGCCGTTGAGTAAATACTTATATAATTCTACTGTTATTATAGTTTTAGCATTTTGTCTTCATTAAACACAAATACATTTTAAATATTTAGTAATGGGGGTTTAAGGGGCCGTCGTGACGCAGCGGCACAAAGTTGTGACGCGACTGTAACGCGACGGTTGTGGGTTCCCCACTCGAGGAAGTGAAATATTTATTAACGTTTATATTTCCATTTTCTTCGCTCTGGTGTCAAGGCAAAGCGCGGCATTGAGTTCTGCCACTTAACACGCAATGAACGGAGTGTCTTAACACTGGGTTCCCTCTGCCTACCCTGCTGTGTGCGGGATACAGCATGAAGCTGATATTTCGTATAAACATAAACTAGTGTTAATACACTCTGTTACCCACTGTATTTTCAAGTCAGCCGTTACGCAGTGGTATAAGCGTGAGACTGTAAGCGCGGGATAATAGGATGTGGGTTCGATTCCCACGCGAGGAAATTAAATATCTAATATGTTCATTTCGCTTCAGCTTCGTTCTGGTGACGAGGCAAAAGCGCGGCGTTAAGTTCCGCCGTTTAACTTTAGAATTCGGCGGAAATCGAGAAGTGGAGTGCCTTAACACTAGGCCTGCCTACTCTATACGAGTACAGCATGAAACTGAAGAAAAAATATATAAATAGATATATCCAAAAATCTATATGTATAAAATCGAGAAGTCACTCACTCATCACTCGCTCGCTAAGACGGGAATTTGCAATATTCGACTCCTAAGGGGATGAAATAGGGGTTGAAAATTTTGTATGAAACTTCGTTACTATAAATGCTAGGAGTCTCAAATTTTGCATGGACGTCACTTCACGTCATAGGACGTAGGTAAATACAAATGGAGACAGAAATTAATAATAACGTAGTTTACGCAGGCGAAGCCGCGGGCGGGCGCGCTAGTTATAAATAAAACACGACACTGTCGTTTGATCCGCATCCACTCGGTCATAATTAAGACGAGAGTTATTGGCACGATGATATCATTTGTCCACTACTAAATTATAAAGTGTTAATTTTTGTCGCATATAAGTATATTATTATTTCTTTGATCGCGAATATCAAATGAAATGGCGATTTTTCCACATAAATGCGACTCTACGGGCTGTCGAAAGATTTAATGGGGCTACAGTGATGTCTTTCACCTGTATATTTAACTTTGGGGTAAAAATAAGTTGGCGTTTCGAAGAATAATAACAGTGGAGTCGACTTAAAGATTAAATTTGTCTTCGAGAGCATTAAGAGTAACGGTAAACGTCAAATTGTCGGATGTTAGATTTTACTTGTATTTAGCTACTTTTAGCTTTATATTGACGATATGTCTTGTTATTATTTTTATACAGTAATATACTAGCGTGTTTACAAGTTTAAATGCTTATTATGTTAAATATAAATTATTATATGAATTATATAGATATCAGTTTTTGTATTTTGTGACGCAAAAATGTTGAATAAAAATGCTGTATTCTATACATATCAGGGTAGACAGAGAGAACTTGCGAACCAAATTGTAAAACAACTGCTGCTAACTTTAAGACACTTCCGTTCTCCACTTTCCGCCTCGCTACCAGAGCGAGGCAGAGAAAATATGAAATCGATTAAAACATGGATAATACAGGTATTGATTTCATAACGCTAGCTAGCACTGTGCCAGATGGTACCACCAGGGTTTGGAAACTTAAGATATTCTACAACATTCTATTTAAAACAAACACAATTTTTATACGGCGAACGATATTTTCGGAGCTGTCATCTCAGCTTAAGCACCTAATGAGCCGTCCCTAATATCGTTTGGGTGTTGTCATTTTGGGGGCCTGTTTGTTTTTGTAATTATTATCCGACAGTACATATTTTAAATGCTTTGGGGGTTTCAGTCTATTTCTGGGACGTCAGGTTGGTGTACGGTGACATTTGTTTACATGAAACAGAGTGATTATTATAAATAAGTGGGAAACGTGGTTAGTTAGTATTAAATTTTACATTTTAAAATAAGTTTTAGCTATACTAATCAACCGTAGTGTTAAGAACAATGTCGAGTTTACATATATTATGTAGACATAGGGACTAAGTGTGTAATTGTAAACGCGAATGTTTGTGGGTTCGATCCCCACTATAGTAAATGAAATACTTATTTAAAATTATATTTTCAATTCTTCGCTCTGGTATCGAGGCCAAACCGCAGCGTTGAACTCAACCCACTGTTGAGTGCAATGCAATGCTGCCAGAATTCGGTTGAAAGTGGGGAACGGAGTGTCTAAACACTGGGTGCCCTGCCTATCCTGTTGAGTGCGGGATTTTATATGTATTAACTAACCATATCACTTCAATAATATCTAATAATAAAATTTAAATGAATTTTATAATTTTTACTTATGTTATAAAATGTTAGCAAAACAAAAGTTATGTTTAATATGCGATATTGGAAACCTCGTATCGGATTTATGCAATATTCGAATGCGAACGAAGCATGTCGCAAGAGGTGCCTCATTACTAAAAACCATTCTTTCATACATATGTTGACCACACTTGGTTCATTTTTAGAGAACTGTACTAAGTATATGAATTTATGAGATGTAAAAGTAAAGCAATTTTACACTTGTATTCATAATAAGCGTATAACTGATATGAAATGAAAATAATATTTCTAATTATATTGGGTGGGAATCGAATCCACAACCGATTCGTTTACAGTTAGTTACATGCTTGTCGTCTTGCGTCATGATGGCCTAATTTTTACCTCATAGATTATATTCTGTTATCATCTATGGGAAACGGAAGTGTTTTAATCTGGATGGAGTGCCTTAACACTAGGTTATACACGTTACTAATATAAATAAAATCGTTATAAACCATTATATACTGTGCACCACTAAAATAAATTGGCTCTCTGAGAAACTCTCCTACTAATGTAGGAGCAACTATAAATATTCTTATTATCCTCACTCCTTATTGCTATCTGCCAGTCTGTCAGTCACAAGTCACCACGAGGACCTTTAATTGCTCCTGAATCCTGATATAGAAATAAACCGTGGTCACCGCCATTGTACAGCGCTGACTGAGATTAAATAAGCCTGTGCATTCGTTCCAGGCACTTTAGAATAAGGTATTAGTTTCACGTAATTAAGAGGCAAAAAAATATATATTTGGTCTCACAATGTGAAAAATATTTTAAAACATTTAATTATATACCGTTTTATTCTGGTTAGAGAGGGTTCAGGCAGGGACAATCAAGTCAAATAATACTCTGTTTTCGCTGAATTTCGCGATTTTTTTTCGCTTTACAGTTTCGTAGAATAAGGCTAGTGTTAAAACATTCCGCTTCTCACTTTTCGCCGAATTCTAGAGGCTTTGCCTCGACACCGGATCGAAGAAATGAAAATATAAATTTAGATAACTATTTCATTTTCTTTAATTATTCAATTATTTTATATAAAGTCTTCATAATGTAAAAACAAGGCTAAAGTTAAAGTTTTTACAAGGTTAAAAGGTAATATTTCTAAGTAAATATTAGTTTGTATTTACATACATCTTAAAATACATTTTTATACATAGGTTTTGCAATGAGTATACCTTCTTTCGTTCCAGCGACCAATTTATATCTTTAAATACAATATGTATTAATTAAGAATATAAATATACATGAAACCGACATTTATACGTCTATATGAGAAAGACATGCTGTTTCACGTGAAACGTCCATTTCTTGCTTTAAAATATTGTTCAATGACGTCTAGAGTTTATTTGAAAACCGCCCCAGAGTCGGAGAACGGTGGTTTTGGGTTTGATTTCCATTAGGGTTAATGAAATATTTAATATCTTCATTTTCTCGCTCTGGTAACGAGGCAAAGCGTGGCGTTGAATTCCGGCAATTATCACGCAATGCTTCAGGAATTCGGCGGAAGGAAAAAAATCAAGTGTCTTAACTCTAGGTTCCCAGGTTCCTGCAATGTGAGGTATGAGAGCAAGAAGCTAAAACAATATTCTTATTTATACAAACATATTTTGAATAAAAAGTAATCGAGGATAAACTGGTTAAGTGATAATATTTCATAAATAATTTTTTTTTCAATATAATTATAATGTTATACCTAGTCAGTAAGACTTGTTTTAGGTTATTTAAATAATTTTCATGAGATGAAATGGCAATTGAAACAGGTTTAGTAGAGAATATTTCAGTAAACATCCAGTCAAAGCTTTGTAGTGTTTTATAGGTAACTTATACTATACTTATACTTATACTTACTTATTATACTTATACTTACTTACTTTTTATAGGTAACTTGGGAAGGTGGAGTGGAAGACACTCCTTTATCCATTAGGACAAATCATTTCTTGAGTAGCTTAATTCAAGGCCGCGCTTTGTTCGCTCGTCATCAAAGTGAGGAAATGAAAATTAAAAATATTTCTTTTCATTAAATAGTAATCGAACCCACAACTGTCTCGTTACAGTCGCAGGCAACAATCATATTCACGCCTTCATATTCACACCTTATAGTTGGACGAAGCGACATGTTTATCTTCATATCATTTCATTTGTTAGAAAAGCTAAAACTATTTTAAATAGCTATTTTATTTTTAGCATAAAATCTACGCGAGTCTATTTTTTAATATTAAAGCCTGATATAGACGTGATAGAAGCTGCAAGCTCTCCTCTCTCTGAAAAAGAAAACACTTAAAAAACTTTAAGAGAAGAGAGATAGACTTATTTTTAGATAGAGAGCCAAATAAAGGATCATCATATATTTATTCGAGAAATATTTTCATAATTGCTGTTCATTTAATATTTCATTAAATATTTCATTGTATATTCTTAGATTACGAAGTAAAACGTGGACGTAGAGTTGCCTTCGCTTCGCTTCGCTTCATGCGTCAGTATGAGAGACGTTAATTTAATATACGTCCAATAGATTACTAGGTCATAAGATAATTGCGAAGAAACCTTTTAGTTCCGTTTTAAAACCCATTTAAAATCACTTACAGGTGCCAATTATAATTATCCTTAGAGAAGAAAAGTAAATAGAGAATATTGAGGAAATATGCTATACGATAAATTGTACCTATTATATTGATTGTAGTAAAACGCGAACTTAAATGCTATGCTAGTATGATTTTTTTAATAAATATTTAACATATTTTACTTTGAGGCCGTCGTAGCGCAGTGGCCAAGCGTGCACAAACGCGACGGTTGTGAGTTAAATTCCCACTCGGGGGAATAAAATCATCACTCAACACGTAACGCCTCGATAATTCAATGGAAAGTGGGGAACGGATGTATCCATTCTAAACCAAGAAATTGGTGGGAACGAAGTGTCTTTACACTAGGTTACCAGTTTTCATGTGCTTACCCTACCATGTTCGGAATACAGTTATTTGGGAAGATGGAGATTTACCTTATTAAAAAAAACCGAATGGGTTTTCAAATGGACCCACATATTACTATAACAATTAAATACTGAAACCCTTTACATTTAATCTACTATCATAGGGCTATTCCCAGCAGTGGGATCATAATAGACTTAGAAATATTAGAAGCCACGCAACCCGTATATATTAAGACCACTTAATAAAACACACGCAAGGAACAAACGGCGTAATTCAATCTATGCGAAGCCTTACAAGTGGCAGAATGTTTGCACGCTTGGATTTAATTGGAACCATGGGTGTTTTATGGGCTATGGTCCGAGGCTATTGGTGGCAGGCCATGTTTGAGGAGTTTCAAGTGCGGTCTTGCTACGATGTGATGTCTTCCTTTGGATATTTCCCTCCTGTCCTATTATATCTATTGACAACTAGGTACGTGTAAATTATTTTTAATAAAATATACTGACAACTTTGAATTTATTAGACATTTATGATAAAATTTAAATATTTTGAGACCAAAATTTGTGTAAGCGACATTTTCACAATAATTATGCATCATTAAGTTCTTCTACAAAGAAATAGACGGGCTGTTGGGGTTCCCCATCTTAACTTTTTCTTATACGGTATATCAGTATCTTTTATAGATTATATATTAGATCAGTTAGCTATACATTAGATCAGTTAGACAGACATGAAAAAATAAAAAATAGATTTGGGTTCCATTAGGTAGGTACCTATATTATCCTAGAAACATTATTTTTATTTTGTATTAATATATATTTCTTTATTTTATATACAAACATACAGAATTAATACTTTTTACAGTTTTATTACGTTTTATTAATTTAAAAAAATCATACCATAAACGTAAATATAACTTTTTAATTTTAATATTTTTTCAAAAATTCATAATAAATCATATAATTTTGTAGGAACAAGTTGTTAATGAAATTATAAACAACTAGCGGACCCGGACGCGGCTACGCCTGCTTCAACTATAAGAATATTTATTAAATATATTCATGAAATTATTTTCAATTTCCAATAGAATTAGTAAGAAATATATAAGCTTAAATAATCAAAAAGAATAATAAGTAGAGATATATTATTAGAAAGAAATATCTGAGTTATTGAAATGAACCAACAAAAGGATTAAAAGGATAGGTATTCTCAATATTAGAAAAAGTACCTAAAGTTTTCCGTGCGTGCGTACTTAGATATCGATTCTATGAAATAACTAAACATTTCTCTCTATTAAATAGGATAATTTTAGCGGGCAGTATGAAATAAAATAAGAAG
>DWNA01000125.1:0-39545 GCA_018249835.1 Heliconius besckei | reverse complement strand
CACTTTTTTAAATTTGTTCAGTGATAAATTAACCACGTCGTTTGGAAGTTTGTTATAAAAGTGTATACTTTGACCTACGAATGAGTGAGACACTTTATGGAGCCTAGAGAAGGGCACAGCAAGCTTAGCTTAGCTTAGCTTAGCTTAGCAGTAGATCTCTGGATCTACTGGTCCGATTTACTTTGTTTTTGTTTTGTATAAAAACTGCATTTTTCAGAAGTGCTATAGACTATATAACATTACATTACACATATATACTATTATATTAAAATATTTTCTAATTTGACATGCAATTTATTCTGCCAAGTTAATAACAACCGTCGTTACGCGGCTGTTACCGCGACATTTTGATATTCAACCTTATGAAAATAAATATAATAGTAACTTTTAGCATTTTATCTAGATTAAAATTATAGTTTACATTTTAATAAATAATTAAGACTGATTCGAAATGACCTAGCATTCGGGCAGTATAGTATGACCGAACGGGCAGATGATTTTGACGGTTTTATAAATTTTCATACATTTTCGAACTTTATTTGCTGTCTATAATTAATTTAAAATACATTTTGGTTCTCTTCTTATTTTATTTGATATTGCTGGCAAAAATTATCCTTTTAGGTAGTTACGTTTTCTAATATTAAGAATATCCTTTAGATCCTCGAGATTCTCTTCGAGATGTTTTCAAAGTTATTATTACAGTTTCTTCCCAATTTGTATATTATAACATTCTCTTTGTCCGACAAAATATACAAAAATAGTTACAGTCATACGATAGAAACGAGAAATAAAGATAAGCTTGTTACACCAAGTTTTCGCCTCCAAAAAGTTAATAAATCCTTTATGGGTCTGAGTATACGTGTATATAATAAAATTCCGCAGTGTATTCTTAGTTTGCCACTACCAAAATTTAAAATATCAAGTAAAGCGTATTACACAGTTCAAGAATATTTAGAGGATAAGCATGTATGGAATTAATGTCTATTGAATGTAATGCAGGATAGCAACTGTTTCTTGCCGGCTCTTCTCAGCACCAGCTTCCTTCCGAACCGGTGGTAGCTTTATGTTCATATGTTCATTCGACGATTCAAAAGTGCTTATAATAATTGCATATTTGAATAAAGAATATTTTGAATTTAAATTTTAATTTAGTACCTTTTACTTCTTATGTTGGTTCATTTCAAATTCTCAAATATTTTTTCTACTAATATGTCTCTACTTATTATTCTTTTTGATTATTTACGCTTATATTTGCTTACTTATTCTATTGAAAACTGAAAATAATATATTTAATAAATATTCTTATAGTTTAAGCAGGCGTAGCCGCGTCCGGGTCTACTAGTTATTATAATAAATTTCACCCATAAACAATATTTGCTTCGTAATATTCGTACAATTGGCAATTCGTAGCGCTATCTGTTAGCGGTTTTATGAAAACTTGTGAGTTTACCGTACATATTGTACAATATACTTGGTGTGTTCACCACTGTCACCACAGTACAATGTTAGTATTTGCGCGAAGCGATTTGTACACAACTGAATTGAAATGATATCTGTAGGTGTAGGTATATCCTTAAAAGATACGAATATGCTGACGCTGACTTTTTTTCAGATGTTATTAAAAGGAACTACTTTAGCACTTACATTATTTTCATGCAGTACTTACCATTAAAGCAGCGCATGCGTGAAATTGTCACAACGGGTAGGACTTTATACACATTTATCTTATTTATGTTAATTTACATAAGAATGTACAAATAATAAACTATATATAAACCTTCTCTGAGAAATACTCGAGCTAATGGTGAAAACCGCATCAAAATCCCTGGGAGGTTTAGCAGAAGAAGAGTTAGAAAGGCCAAGCAGAGGTGAAATGCGACTTTATTTTATCTCTTCTATATATATAAAAGGACTTGTCCTCACTGACTGAGGTGAGACGCACGCACAGCTGTGCTTAGAAACGCGAAATTTGGACAGATGTTTACTTTCATAATCTGGACATCCACTAAGAAGGGATTTTACAAAACTTCAACACTAAAGGGGTGAAATAGGGGTTGAAAGTTTGTATGGAAAAATCTTTAAATCGCCACTGATTTTTATAAAATTTGAAATTGAGACTCTTAAAAATATTTCATTGAACACATGTTTCATGGTTTATTAGAATTCACCCCTAAGGGTGCAAATAAACAGGCGAAGCTGCCCGCGTCCGCTAGTATAATATATAGAGATTTGAATTTTTTAAATAGATAAAGAATGAGTATTATTATTTTATATTTTTAAATAAATTAACTATTACTATTTTTTAAATAGATAGAGGCCGTCGTCGTGACGTTGTGGCCACTCAGGCAGACAGACCCAAGTGAACAACGCGCAAAAGTTCAGAAAGCCTAACTTCAGGCCACGACTCGTGTCGTGTCGACTGTACAGTACAGTACAGTACACGTGTACACATTAGGGATTTCTTTTTTTATTGGAAAGGATACTTCAAAACTACTGATTATGGGATCCGGTTGAAGTTGGTTTTTTTTGTAAGAAATTATAAAATCTTTTTATTTAATGACGTTTTATTTATTTGTTTATTAGAGCAACAACACATACTGCTCTCTTGAAATCTATCTTCAAAGTATGAACATCGTTGCTACTTTCGATATTTTTAACCGTAGTGTTGTCGTCTGAAGCGGAACAAACCATAGTTCGGCCTTCGGCCTTAGCCTAAAGTACACAGTACATGTACATGTACATGTACATGTACATGTACACGTACGTCGACCTCGTCGTACAGTATAAGATGTATCGCCGGCGTTACGTTGCGAGTTGCGAGTGAGACATTCAGTCACCACTTGTCAGTCGTCAGTCGAGCTTAGGCGACATACCTACTTGGGACCCGTGGTATTGCTGTATTAAAGTAAAACTACTAATTAGTAGTTTTTCTTAAAGTATTTCTTTAAGAATTTAATTTTAATTCACGATTTAGTGACTTAATATGTAATAAATAACTTTCTTTATAATATTTCATGTATGCAAGGTACCGTGATAAAAATTTTTTCGATATGAGAAACATGGTATTCTATCGATTTTAGAAAAAAATGTATGGTGAACATAGAATGTTATGTTACCACCATTTTGAAAGGGCTTGTCAATTATATTGAACAAAAAATACTGTTTAGAAAAACTGTTCTATTTATGTACATATTAGTAATCATACATTGGCAATGTATTTTCATCCAATTATATTTTATTTTCAGAATCAGGTAATCAAATATTTTAATTTTTCCACTGAACAACCAGGGACATCACATTTTCCTGCAAATGTTATACCAGGACCATTGCAAAGAAGGGTATTGACAAGTATTCAAAAGGTAATTAAGGTATATTATTAATTGATACTGGTTCACTTGTAATGACAATATATTTAAATTAAAAACCTATCTTAATAAATAGCCTATCTTATGGTAACAGTGAAAAAAACCTAAAACAAATAGACGTATATGTAAAAATAAAATATTAAATATTAATTAACAATTTTAAAACATAAACACAGATAAATTTAAAAAAATACTTATTGTTACAACTAAAATTACATTAATCTTAAACAATTTCTTTAATTTTCTTTTAATTGCTTAATCAAGAAGATTCATCTAACAATGATATGTTGATTTTAGTTTCTGTAATCTGACCTTTATTAACTCTTGTTATTTTCAGGATTGCTACCTGGAGAGGCGACAGTCACTGCAAATTTAGGATTTATATGTTTAGCTGCTGAAATAGTGATTCTGCAGATCGAAAGAAAGGCAGCCACGCTGTACCAACGTGACTGACAATTTTTCATTTTTAGAAAATGTATGTCTTTTTTTCTCTAACTCAATCATTTGAAGAAAATGTATGACTTTTTTGAAAATTGTACATGTACAGCTCTCCCCAATGCAAGCTTTGTGATTCAGTTTTAAATGTGAAACATACCGATAATATATTATTGTACACTTTTATGGACTTCAAAGAATATGATAATGCTAAAAAGAAGTTAAACTATGTATCTGAAAATTGTATAAGATTTTATGTGTTGAGAACTGTGCCACAATCTGCAATAATTTATACGAAACATTATCATATTCTTTAAATCTCAAAAAACTTGCAATTTGCAAATTGGAAAAAGATGTAAATTTTAGTTTTCTTGCCCAATGTGAGGAAAATCTTAAAGAAAATGTTGATTTTATATGTAATAGTGTCCCACATAACAGTAAAAAGATTTTGTTTAGTTAAAAATAGACAATTTGCAGATTATCAGAAATTGTTAAAAAGGAAAATAGATATATGAAAAATAAATAATTGTATATTAATGTTAGATTTAAACTGACGAACACTGTATTAACTTCATTATACCTACTTTATTAATTTTATCTTTGTTTGTAATTGTTTAAAAAAAAGAAATTCAATAACACAACAATCAAGTACAACTGCCTACAATCTTATAGGTTAATAAATATATAAATTATATATTTTTTGCAGATTATGATCTATTTAACTTATAAAAATTAAAATTGTTATTGTTTTTAACATATAAGAGCAAGTTTGTCTTGTAGCAATGTTGTAATCTTTAGCAGTATATTTTATTGTTTTGCAGAAATACTATTTGTGTAAATATAATTAAAACAAATGTTTATAAGCAATAAAGAAAATGCAAAATGTTTATTAGTTTTATTTCTGCATTTATTTTTAATTATTGTACTATAAATTATTCAGACTCTTTCAAAATCATTTGGAAATATTATTACATAATTTAAATAATAATACTTCCAAATGATTTCGAAATAGTCATAATACTGGCTTTTTCCAGCAAATTGTTTTGTTGGGCACGCCAAGAGATGGCAGTAGCATCGTTTTGTCACCCATTTTTTTGTATGAAGTGAACATTCTTTGAGTAAATGTGTTCTGTGGTCGTCAGCTGCACTTCGGAGGAGGCGGACGCGCACAGACGCGCGCGCCAGCAATATGAACTACAAACATCTCGGGCAGACTGGCATGAAGGTCTCCCAGGTCGGCTTGGGAGGAGCGCCTTTCAGCAATATATACGAGTAAGTCTATTTTGGATTTAATTCTTTACGTTTTATCTAGACTCTAGAAAAACCACCGAATGCTCTAGATTCTAGAGCATTCGATGGTTTTTTTATTTGTTTGTTTTTGGTATTAGAATTGTTCGTTTGTTATAATATTCAAAGAAATTTTGATTAAAGCAATGTTTACCTGTATACTAGGGAAGGTAGACGGATTTAAGAGTTAGCGTTATAATTATTTATTTTAATCATCTTTTGTATAACAAGTTGATTTCTCCATATTTTACGATAATTTTTAATTGAATATGAACTATTTTATCGCTCACTGTTATCGTTCAACCTAAACAACGCGCCATCGGCATTTCGCAATCATCTTTACTGATTATTTAGGACTATAAAGATTATTATATAAATATCAATAAGAGTAAGGAGTGTCTCTGGGTTTTCTGCCTACCGACGTCTTGGAGAAGTAAATCAAGTTAAAAATTTCTTTGCCATTTTATAACGGATTGAAAAAGTTTAAGGAAACTAATATGATATTCTTTTGATATAGGTATATTTATATAACGTCGATAAGAAAGTCAAATGAATACGAAATGCTATTATTTTAATGTAATCCGAGTCGACTTAGGTATATTTGCATATTTATATGTGTAATATTACTTTTTACCTCGCGCTTCATAGCGCATATAGCAGGGTAGCAGCGGGCAGCAGGAGCTTATAGCGGGAGAAGTTATAACCTCGGCTTTTCATGCACCGTCTAATTGCTAACATTACGTGTTGTGTGGAGGAACTAAACGCCGTATTTTGGCTTGTAATAGGCATATTAGCCTGTTCAATTAAATACTTTTACAAATCTAAATTTAAAATTTTATAAAAATCGGTGCCGATTTAATTTTTTTTCCATACAAACTTTTAACCCATATTTCACCCCTTTATTTTATTTATAGATTACGAATTATTATAATTATTTATAGATTACGAATTATTATAAATTATTTATAGATTACAAAAGTAAACATCTGTCCAAATTTCACGTTTCTACGTACAGCGGTTACGGCTGTGCGTGCGTCTTACCTCAGTCAGTGAGGACAAGTTCTTTTACATATATAGATAATAAACTGTTTTTATTGGCTCAATATAACACTTCTATTCTCAGGAGTTTTGAAGAGGACCATGGACTCTACCTTATACAGACGTGCTTGAAGTACGGCATGAACTACTTCGAGACCGGACCCTGGTACGGACAAGGCACCTCAGAGAGGACCATGGGGAAAGTAAGTTGCTATTTGTACATGCATTGTTAAACAGTTATTCATCAGTTAGGAAAGAAAAACGCTTCTAGAAAATGTATTTTAATTTGGGACAGTAAGCTGTGAGCTAAATACGATTACGGCTCTGACTGCACACGCAATGATTGCAGGTTTGATTTCCATGTGGGGAATTAATTATTTCCTTTTCCCCGCTCTGATAAAACCTAGTGTGTGGTTCCGTTTACCACGCACTCTGGGTGGCCGCCTTTACAGTCACACCTCTGCTCAAGTAACAAGATAATAATCATTAATTGTAGGCCCTCAAGCAGTTCCCGAGGAGCCTTTACTACATGGCCAGCAAAGTGGGCCGATACGACCTTAATCCGGAGACGATGTTCGATTTCTCCGCGGAGAGGACGGCGTTAGGTGTTGACAACACTCTGCAGCAACTTAGCATGGACTACGTCGATGTGATTCAGGCAAGTACTATTTTCTGTTAGTACTCAGCGTATACTTCTTTTTCTTTCTGACTTACAGTCAGGGCTTCGCTTGGATCCGCTAAGAGACGCGTACCGCGCGCTCGTCGCTACGTTCACAAGTCGCGCATTTGCTCGCTTAATGTTTAGGCGGAGCGGCAACATCGCAGTACCTTTATACGTACCGGTTACAAGCCCTGCTTACAGTGCGTCATACATTTTTATGGAGGAATAATAATTTGATGTATTTTTTCACTTTACTGATCTTTAAACAAAAATCTACATATTCTTTTGAAATAACTGGCGTTTGCCTACTGCAGCAGCGGTCTAACCCATGAGGGGCCCGGGGCGGTGTAGTTAAATGAGGCCCCCAGTGTAAAAAGATTTTTATATATCCTAGATCTGGTAATAGGATAAATCTTGTTGTTAAGTTGAGCGGCCATTCAACACGCAATATCCCGAAAATTAGGCAGTGCGTAGAGAACGGAGTGTCCCGACACTAGGTTCCCTCCGCAACCCTTAAAAAATCCCCGAACCCCCGAAGTAATAATTCATTATCCAGGTCCACGACTTTAGTTTCGCTCCAAGCACCTCTATCATCTTGAACGAGACGCTACCAACTCTTCAGAAGGTAGTCGACAGTGGCAAGGCCCGCTTCATAGGACTGGCGGACTACGACCTCGACCTGATAAAGGAAATAGTGGAAGAATCCGAGGTCAAGATATCTGTTATCTTGTCTTACGCCAAATCTACACTTTTCGATAATCGTCTCCAGAATTATACGCAGTTTTTTAAGGTATGTTCTCTTTGTTTTATTTATGTGATAATTTTATTTTTTTCTGTGGGAAATACAGGTATAAATTGAGATAAAATGATGTTACAAATGTACTACAAGCGGATAATTAGTTTCATTTCTAAGTATTAGGGCCGCCATGGCGCAGGGGCACAAGGGCGTAACTGTAACGTGGCGATTATGGGTTTGATCCCTACCTTATAGGCTTATATCATAACTATCATACATGAACATACTCGTCCCTTATAATCTGTCACTAAATACTTTAAAGCCGCACGCAAACACATGAAATACCTGTTACATTTTTTTGTTTATAGAAATTTTGTTTAGTTTTTTGACGTTTTATAAAATATTTGAGCGAAGCGAGCGCTTTATTGGAGACTTTTTACACTCTTTGTCACCAATAGGCTCCCAAACGGTTTGACCGATTGAGATGAAAATGTGCAAACATATAGATATGATCATGTAGATGGTTTTAGGCGAAAAAAAATCGAATTAATTTTGAATAAAAAGAAAAACTGACTTCTAACAACGAACTAAAAACGACTTCAAAACTATAAAATCTTTGTAAAATTATTTTTCACTTTTTAGGGGTGAATTCTAATAAACCATGAAATACGTGTTCAATCTGAATTTCATATATTGTAAGCATCGGTGTCGATTTAATTTTTTTTCCATACAACGCCTATTTCCTTTCAACCCCTATTTCATCCCTTTAGAGTTAAAATTTTTTTTAAATCCTTAGTGGAATAAATTCTTAGTAGATGTAAGATACAGATAAGGAGATTCATAATGTAGTTATGTAATGTACAACGGAATAGCAATCATTTTATTGATGTGTCCGCATCCCCGCGGCTTAGCCCGCATGAACTACATGATTATTCATTTAATAAACAGAATTGACTGACAGTCAAATGTGTTGATTTAATTTTCTCGTACAGAAACAGCCTTAAATGTTAAATTATTGATTTGGGGAAGGATTTATAATATACTTTATAAAATAACTGTAATGATTGCATATTACAAAAATCGAATCTAAAATTTATTAAAATCTAAATTAGATCCAATATCGAAATCGAATCTAAAATAATTAATGGAATAAATTAATCGAATATCGCATCGAACAGATTTATTACGAACAAATACAAATTTATTATAAGTACAGATAGGGATTGCTATATATTTGCAGGCAAACTGATGCCTTGAGTTAATTCAAATGACTATAACTTTTTTTTAATGAACAGATTTTGATGAAACAAACTTTAGATGTTAAGCTGGGTTAAAACAAATGAATTGCTGAAAAAGTAAAAGTTTTACGTAAATCGTTTCAGTAATTTCAGAGATTAACGTGACCATACATACAGACAGACAGACAGACAAGAAATTAAAAAAATATATTTTTGCTTTCTATTATTCTTTTTAAGTGCCCCTCTATCCATTTCAATTTCAAAAATACAAAATGTACATTTTGTATTGTAGACAAAATATTTTTACTGTTTTATTATATATAGAGATAGATATAAGATAATTTAAATTTAAAGCTTAAAAACAGTTATTATATTTTTTAAGACTTCTCGTGATCGAAATTCGATATCCATACCTATATTATAAATTCGAAAGTAACTCTGTCTGTCTGTCTGTCTTTTACGCAATCAGGGCCAAACCGCTAATTTAATTGTGATAAAATACTCATAAAGAGATACTTGAGGGTCTCGGGATGAATATAGGATACTTTTTTTCCTCATATTTGTAATATTTTCGATATATGTATATCAATATATTAAAATACTTATTAATTTGACATGCAATTTGTTCCGCCATGTTAATAACAACCGTCATTGCTAAGCAACGATTTGCAAAGTTTTTTTGTTAGAAAACGTCACCCGAAATGAACTTGCTTAACGCATCTCTCTATTGAAAAATGAAAATAATTTCATAAATATATTTAATAATTATTCGTATAGTTCAAGCGGGCGTAGCCGCGTTCGGGTCCACTAGTACCTATGTATTTTGTTCATTTGAATTCCTATATTACTATTCCGGCCGGCCGCACACACACAACATTATTGACCAGGCCAGGCCAGGGCAATATATCCACGTTGTCTTATCATATCTAAAATATAAACTAACAGAGTCGCGGTATCGGTGTGATCAACGCGTCAGCCACCGGCATGGGGCTGCTGACCAACAAGGGCCCGCCCGACTGGCATCCCGCTAACAACGATATGAGGGAGCTGAGTCTGGCGGCAACCACTTTGTGCAAGGTAAGTTGGTTTTTTTTTAATTTCCCCCTTTTAATTTATTTCATATAATGAGGGTATGGGTTCGATTCCCACTTGGAGAAATTAATTATCGCTCGCTCTAGTAACAAGAAGACTCTTTAACGTAATGTGGTAATGGAGTTTTTAGTAATATAAAAGGTAGGAGATGAAAAAAGGACGGAATGCAAGATCAGTGTAAGGACATTAGAACAAGTGAAAAAAGAAAAATTTGAGAGAATTTGGAAAGTAAGTTCAGTAGAGATGGAAGATACGAGATGGATATGGAAAGGCGTATTGCTGCTGGTGACAGGGTTAACGGAGGCATAGCTGCATTGATGCAGTGTTGGCACCGACGCTGTTACACGGCAGTGAAACTTGGTATTACAGAAGAAGAATTAAAGAAAGATAATTCCGTGGAGACGGGATCTCTTCGTAAGATATGCAGAGTCAGCTTAGCTGATCGAATCCGCAATTAAGAATGCACAATACACAGAATGGCACGTACTAGCGAGGACATGGAGAAGAACGCTCAGCTGGCACGTCGATCGAATGAGTGATGAAAGAATGGAAAAAAAATGATGGAAAAGTAAGTGGTAAGAGGTAGCGGAGACCTCGGTTGACCTTCGAAAACACAGAATCAAAGATACTGGAGAAAGGTCACGCAATAAGCATGAGGACCCCCCCAGAGGGCATATGTGAAGAGATTGATGATAGTGGACGAGGCGAAAGAGGTATATAGAGACCGTAGGGTTTGGTGCTCCGTACTCTCGAACTGCCCGACTAGGAATAAAGCGTGAAGCTAAGTTAAGCTATAAAAGTTATATATTGATATTTTTTTATTAAG
This sequence comes from Heliconius besckei, assembly GCA_018249835.1. Taxonomy (NCBI): domain Eukaryota; kingdom Metazoa; phylum Arthropoda; class Insecta; order Lepidoptera; family Nymphalidae; genus Heliconius; species Heliconius besckei. Next base: position 28,867 of record DWNA01000125.1, on the reverse strand, counting down.
CTGTACGAATAACGCTTTAAAATAATTGACTTTTTGCGATAAAAAAGCGATGCTATGCCTCAAGACTTGACGGAGTGTCTTATCACTAGGTTCCCAGGTGCCCTCTATGTATTCCTCTATAACCTACCTCGTTTTGTGCGGCACACAGCGTAAAGCAAAATAAATCTAGAGGTAAAGCAGAGGCTTCATTTTCTTAACTTTCCGCCCAAGACTAGTGGAATCAGTTCATTGCTTAAACGTCATTGCGTAACATTGTCTTTATGTCACTCATTTAGCGCAACAATTACGTTATTACATACTCATATATGTTTAAAAAGTCTGTTAAAAATACAGATTTGTCACAAACAAATACAAATTTATTGTAAGTATAAGTATAGATATGGATTACTTTATATTTGCAGGCAAACTCATGCCTTGAGTTCATTCAAATGCCCATAACTTTTTTTAATTAACCGATTTTGATGAAACAAATTTCAGATGTTGAGTTAAAACAAAGCAATTGGTGAAAGTTTGAAGTAAATCGGTTCAGTACTTTCGAAGATTAGCGTGCGATACATACATACAGGCAGACAGACAGACAAGAAATCGAAAAAAAAATATTTTTGCTTTCTATTATTCTTTTTAAGTGTCCCTCACACAAAATATTTTTACTGTTTTATTAGAGATAGTGAAGAGATAATTTTATTCTATTCTAGAAATACAACGTGGAGTTGGGCCGCTTGGCCACTCACTACTCGCTATGCCAGCCCAACATCGACACCCACGTGCTGGGTGTTACTAACGTCCACCAGCTGTTCGACACCTTGAAAGTCATGTACCACGGACTCACTGATACAGAGCAATTCGTCTTTCGACAGATCGTGGAAAGGTATCTACTTATAAAATATAAATAAGATCTACCTACTGTGTGAGGTATTAATATCAGTTGAATTTCATGCAAGTTAGTTAGTATATCTATACTGTTATATCACACAGGTAAAAACTAGTGTAATAAAAGAAATAGCATTGATATTAAAAAAACAACGGTTAAGTTACCGGATCTTCTGAGCCGGACTGCTATCCGAGTCAGTGATAGCTATCTGTTCATTCGATTCCAAAGATTCCATTGAAAAGGGCGTCCAAAAGTCTGCTTGAATGAAAAATAATTTCAATTTACTACATTTCTCGCATATAGCGCGGTAGACATAGATGATCCTAGTGCTAACACTCCGTTTGCCAGTTGTCTTACTGTTATGTCGATGAACATCATCGTTGTTGTCTCTGGCTGGGTAGCTAACAAACAACAAAAACAGCAGTTTTATTTTATTCTATTCTTTGTTCCTAGGTACTTCTCCTTTGGCACCATGCACTGGGACCACGCGAACCTATCCGATCAAAAGAAAAAGAAAATATTGCAAGACTGAGATGATACTCCTTTGTAGTCGATCCTGATTTCTTCCCAAAGCAAGGATATGAGGTGTACATTTAGATCAATTCAATTTCATCCCCAACTGCGATTGGTTTTTTTTTATTCGCAATACGTAATAATAAATATTTAACACCTTTGCCATGCACCTAGTAAGTACAGAATTGCCAACCTGTGCAAAATACGGATCGATACTCTTGCGCTCGAGTAGCAGCTTGATCGACGCCTCGTACATGGCGCCACGAATGGAGGACTCCAAGTGATCCTCTAGGCAGTCAATGGTCTCATGGGTGACCAGAGGTTCAAGGTTGGGATTGGTGAGGGCCAAGATGTTCGGGAATTGTTCCCAGCAGATCGGCCCCTTGCATGATGGAGCTCTGGCTAGGGTTAGTCTGCCCGGAACAATGTCGCCTGAGTTGCCGCCTCTCTTTTTCTTCTTCAGGGTGAATTCGGTTTTGCCTCCTCGCCCAGTGGGAGGATTAGCCGGCGCCGTCAGGGATGCTTGGTGGAAAATTTAAATTAATGTTATTAAAATTATTTTCATGGTGGAGAAGTATTTCTCCTAAATTGACCTAACCAGGGCGCAATGTAGGCGCTGATTGCATTGAAACATCTCCCATTTCCGGCGGGATCCTATTTGTGTTAGAATGATGTTGATTACGTTTAAAGCAACTAATCTGCGGCCTTGGTCAGTCCTGAAATTTATTTTTAACAACATAACATATCTCAAAACAACTTAAAGCGTCCTTTCTTCTTTCCTATTTATGTGTAAGATCTGACTTGGCTTGTTTTTAAATGAATTTACGAAGACATCGACATAAATGAATGTTCTATTGTAAAGTCATATGAAAACTATGGGGTTATTCTTAATAAGGGGAACCAAATTGAGCCAGACCAGGCCAGGATTTCATTTCATTTTCATCACAAGTTTATTTCGGCTCTGGTTGACGTTTTTCCGAGAAAGTCCTGCAGTGATAGTCCTCAGTATACAGCGTGTGATATCGTCTGTATAGGATTGTTTGCTAGATTCCTCTAATAGGTCATTGACATGCAGAAGAAACAGGGTAGGGGTTGCACGCAGCCTTGGGGGACGCCAATGTTTCGTGAATGCATTCAAAAAGAAAATTGCGGATCGAGTGACCTTGCTGCGTCCAGTTATTATGGTGAAAGTGAAAAAAAATAATTCTTACCATATTGCAAAGCGCTCTAAAAAAATCGTTTATATATGTATTTACAAAAAATTACTGAACCGATCTTAAATATTAACGTAAATTGCATTTTTTAAACCATTAAAAATTCTTACAAGAATTACGCTATTATGTTACCAAAATTATTGAATTTTTCATATTAGAAATCACTATAAGTGCGCTGCAAACATCAAATATAAGAATATAAATTAATTCCGTATATTGAATAAATAATCGTGTACTTCAAGCCGGCAAAGCTCCTGGCGGTTGCTAGTATAGATATATTAGGGTGGGCCAAAAATTTTTTTGTTTAGAGAAATTATATTTTTTAACAATTTACAAAATAAATTAAAAAGTATTTCTATATGATAAGTATGAGGATACATAAGACAACGTTCTTTCGCAGCGGTCACTTTATTATTGATCGTAAACTGGCGTGGCCTACGGACTTAACTAAGTAGAAACAAATTGCGTATTGAATGTGACATACATTAATTGCACAATTAACAAATAAATATGTCAAACATCCCAACGAGTCGCTCAATTAAATAATAAACTTTATAAATTAGAATTAACTTTATTTAGATAAATTTGCATGTTTAAAGTAATTCAATAAAAAATGTTACTGAAATAACATGTTTGTTTTATTTAAAACAAAAGACTCGATTAACCATATATACAGAGTGTTTATAATTTATTAAAAGACAAAAATAATTTACTTAACTTGCTTTACGGTCTAAATATAATCATAAAAAACAAAGCAATTAAAAGAGTAAATAAATTTATATTTTGAAAAATATGTTTATTAATGTAGATAAAAATGTGTGTTTGTAATCTACTCATACAATTAATAATTAGTGTAACAAAAAAAAATTCCTTTAAGATATTTTCTTCAGTTACATACTCCTGAACTTGACAATGTACTTTAATAAAATAAAAACCTACTTTGCAAACAACGAAAAATATTTTTAAAATATCATTTTATTATATTAAAAAATTAACAATAACCTCCACATATAATAAATATAAAATTTAAAAATACGCAAAAATTGTGATTTTAAGACAGTCTTAATGGCGCGGGTCGTTTTAAACATTTTCTAAAATGTTAAACAATTTATTGTAATCTATAAGTTAGGTACTACACTTGAGTACAAAATTAAATGAGTCCTTAAAACTTAATTACAATTGTCGCAGGGGCACAAACTGTAAACGCCACAGTTGTAGATTCGATTCCCGATCGAGTCTACAACTGTTGTTGTGAGAAACCAAACTTTTGAGTGTGCAATATATACAGATAGCATAAAATGGCAAATGTTTATTCAATATTTATAAAATAATTCCATAACCAATTAATTGTAAGCCATATTAGAAACTGTTTTGTTTGATCGAGTCATTACCCATTATTTAATTAAAATTACTATCTTTGTGACGTATGTTTTTCTATTTTCTAATATTTAATATTCTTTATAGTGCTAAGCTAAATAAAAATAGTAAACAAAAAAGTAAATAAGGCTGTATATTGTAATAGCTTTGCTTGACATAATTAGTTTTTAAAAATAACATTTTTTTTTGTTTATATAGACAATAATGGTGGAGACTATTTCTTTAATATCTAAACATATCTATTTTATATACGTATTAAAAAATATTAATTTTGTAAAATGGTGTTATAATTAATTATTGTTTAACATCTAAAAGAAGAAAGTTAAAACTAACGAAATGTCAGATCAGTGATGAGGACAGATAAAATAGATAATAATTTAATTTACAATAAAATTTATAAGATTAAAGCTTAAAATAATAATACGCATGCGATGATTTTCAAATTATCATTTAATTAAAATTCAAATGTTATATTTATGCCCTAATATTAATGTGACATCTGTCAGCTTGTACTGAATATTACCTTATTACAATAAACCTTAGTAAAAACAACAACATAATATTTAATTAAAATAATAACACACACATACTTTGATTATTTAAATTAATTTAAAAAATAATATCATTGCTAATTTACGTTCAGTATTTGAAACAATTAGTTGCACATTGCACCGACAAAGAGACAAGTTGTTATTATTAATAATTAGTTATTATTATTAAATGGTATAATATTGCTTTTTTACATGTTACTTTCTAGTTAAGCTAAGAAATAACAAAAAACAAAACAAAACACAGATTTGCTACTTGCATGTATATTATTATTAATTATTAATAAAAAATCTAATATTATAACTAGTGCTATAAAATTTTACATTTTTTAACATTTTTTCAATTAACTATCTAATTGGGACAGAGAATTACGATAATATATTAATTTTAACTATTAATTTAACCTTTCATACCTATCTAGGGATGAATAAATGAAAATAAATTTATAATTTTGAATAACTAAATTATTTTTTAATGTTATGAGATTCTTTTCATTTTCTAATATATATGTAAAGTATTACACGAGTAACCTAATATAAGTTTAATTTGAAAATCCATGTATGTGTATTCCCATAATACACCCAATATTAATGTCGATTTTATACATTCCTTTAGTAATTCTGTATTAAGAAAGTGCAGTATATAGAAATATATAAGTACTATTTTATGGTATTTAACTTCTAGTTATACTATAATATCAATAATTAGCGGAGCGTCATTTGTCTTTAGATCATAATTTTATTATATTTAACATTTGTTGATTGATTTGATAATTTTACTGCGCTACTAACAATATGTATGACTTCGTCAAATCTTCGATTCGCCACTATCTCAATACCTGAAATCTCGGACGCCTGAAATCAGTCAGCGACAGACAGACAAACAGACAACAAATTAAAGAAATCTATCCATTTCAGTCAAAAATACTAAATGTACAGACAATATTTTTACTGTTTTATTATAATGTAGAGATTAAATATAATATATTCGATTCATGCACTACGCAACTAAGAAAAATGGAGATTCTACATATGATTTTATGTCGAATAAAAATAAAATAATTATTATTTGGTTAACTAAAAAAATATCCACCACAAAAATGTGGACGATGAATGATAGTGTAAAGTCTATCTAACTTCGCTATTCAACATCACATTTTATTTATTAGAAACTCAATCAATTGAAATTAATAAAAATAATATTAAAATATTTTAATATAATAGTAATAATGTTAATGTTAAAAAATATATTAATGAAAAAGAAATGCTTGAATTTATCATTTATTATTCGATTTTTTTTCGTTTATATTATATATGAAAAATGCTTATGAGCCAGCTTCTTTTTGAAGTCTTAATATCGTAATAGTGTAGTGCTATTCAATATACTATTATACTATTGAATAGCACAGTAAAAATAACGGATATTTATTTCAATATTGTAAATTTTTACTTAAACACAGCACCTACAGACAATAAAAAATATTTTAAAATATATCGATACGATTATTTCGAACGTCAGTAATAAATAAATATTTCGTTACAATCATTTGAAATGTCAATAATTACATATTTTTCTATTTAAATATAAGGCTAAAACCTATTTTAAATCAGCTAAAGTTTCGTAAGTCTTTCTGTTGCTTGTTATGAAAGATTTTATACCGGTCTTTGGATCTACATCGGCCATGCCTATCCTATGGGTTTCTTTTAGTAAATTAGCAAAATTTTGATATTTCGACATTGTATCTAGTTTATTTATATTTATTTTTAGCGTTGGCTTCTTATGTTTGACAGTTTTTGTGTGCCACACTAGAATTTTAGTGCAATTTGAGGCTAAGGGTTCTATTTCCTCTATTTTTAGGTCTAGACTGACTAGAAATCTATCTTCCTCGTGGCCGGCTATGAAAGGCATGTTGGCTGTGTCTTTGAGAAACTCGATATTCACAGCGAATCCCGCCATGTCGACGGGGAACGTTCTGGAACCTGGCCAGGAGTCGAAGAAACCGACTACCTGAAATTTTTCAAATTGCATTTTAGTAATAATTATATGTATATGTTTATTTTAAAATAGCTTTTTAGTAAAATATTTAGAAAACATTATGTATATTGAATTGTTAAATATAGTATAGAAAAAAAAAATCACAGACGTTATTGTGGATGGCTGCGGATCGCAATTTCAATCGGATCCTAACCAAACTTTCCCCAAACTATCCTTGAAGTGTATTGTTTCAAATAACAAAAATAATCAACGAAATCGGTTGGCACGACTTTGAGGTATTCTCCATTCGTCGCGCACATACCTAATGCCAATTTAAGCCTTTTTTTATTTTCTCTTAGATACTATTGTCAGAAATGGACCAAAAAAAATGAGACCACACGGGAAGCGTTATTTTTCATTTTTTTGTTGGGATTCATTATGGTAATGATAATCATGATATACATTTTAAATCCTCGTGTTGAGCTCTTGAATTTGTTACCCACATTGTGGTATTCGAAACCAAAATTATTTTTTCTTAGCAGTCGGGAATAAACATAGTGATACAAAAAAAAGTCCTACGTCTTAACTGTTAAGGGATCTTGATTATTTTCTTTACGTATGGGTTTAAAATATATCACTCTATATGCTGTTTCCGTAAAACGACCATTGACGCTTCCACCCTATATATCTGACTGCCCACTGTAGTGACATATTCGAATCCTGTTTGGGGGAGATCCTTATAAGAGAATTCTTATAATCTACACGGACCGAATTAGGAAAACGTAAATAGTCATTTATATGGATCAGATAGTACGGCGTTAGGTTCCGCTATTCAAAGCAAGCAATAATATTTAGGTTGCTGTAATATTAAAGGAAAAAGAAACTAAAAATACTTTTGCTATATAACTCGCTTTGCCATGAACAGTTTCTAACTTATAGAATTGTCTTTAAAACCACATTTAAATTCGTACAGTAATTTCAGCTACGCATGCAAAGACGTATACATATACTAATTACTGAAAATTTGTCACGGTACTCAAAGTCGGTAGGTTCTAATTCCACTTTAGTTTTTTTTATTCAAATAGACTGTTATAAGCACTTTTGAATGAACATATAAGCAAATACTTCCATAACATCTTTTAGTAAAATAAAGTACGGCTTCTAATACAACTTACTGAAATTTATTAGGTAGGTACTAATATTTGAAATAAGTAAACATTTTTAAAGAAGAATTATTTTTATACATTTTGAGCTAAAGTAAATGAGAGGGAATAGAAAGACTAGCCATTCTCATTTTTCTGTATAGCAGGATAGACAGATGGAACCGCTCCCACTTATACCATAAATACAGATACTTATTTATTTTTTAGTTTCACCCCGCACTTAGTACGGTAGGTAAAAGGAACCTGTGAACCTAGTGTTAAGATATGTTCGTTCGATAATTTCCGCTGAATTCTGGAGTGGCGGAACACAACACCGCACTTTACCCCGACGCCAGAACGATGAAATTAAAATATTAAATATTTCATTTTCTCGAGTGGGAATCGAACCCACATCCTGTCCGCCTCTGGTGTCCCTACAGTACTTGTAGATACGTTAAATAAAAAAACAATATAAAAAATGCGACAAAGGCATTAAAACTTAATTCGCATTGCAAAATAATTCGCTTGACTTATGTGACTTAAATATTTTTTTAGCTTTACGCTGTATCCCGCACATGGCAGGATAGGCAGCGGGAACCCAGTGTTGACAGTTGAGAACTCCGTTGCCAAATTCAACGCTACCCTTTATCGATAACATATAAGTGTGGGCTATAAAGGCCTACTTCATAAATGGATATACTATTTTTTCTTTCCAAAGTGTGGTATAACATACTTAAAAAGAATACGTTCGAAACATATAGACGATATTATGTCTTTTTATCGTGGTTTTTTATACAAACGCTAACCGTTTCCGATATCTAACAATAATATATTAATTAATCATTTTTTATTCTTTCTTCTTGAAAACTAAATTGAGCACTCAGTAAAGTATTATATAATATGTCTAAATTAGACGTAAATTAACATTAAATTTCCATTAATACCAAATACAAAAGTAAAAATAATAAACAAAAGTTACAAAAAAAAACAACCATAAAACACAAAAATTAAAAAATGAGGTATACTGGGGAAGTATATTTAGTAAAGATGGAAGATACGAGATGGATGTGGAAAGGCGTATTGATGCCGGTAACAGGGCTAACGGAGCCTTCGCTGCATTGATGAGACGTGGAAAAGTCAGCACAGCTGCGCGTTTGACCGTACACAATGCAGTGTTGGTTCCGAAGTTTTTATATGGCAGCGAAACGTGGGTATTACACAAGAAGAATGAACGAAAAATGAATATCGTAGAGAGGAGATCTCTTCGTAGGATATGCGAAGTCAGCTTAGCTGATCGAATCCGCAATGAAGAGATACACTGAATGGCAGGTTCTAGCCAGAGAATAGGGAAAAACGTGCTCAGCTTGTTTGGGCACGTCGAACTAATGAGTGATGAAAGAATAGCAAAAAAGATTTATGATGGAAAAGTGAGTGGTAAGAGAGGTAGGGGGAGACCTCGGTTAACCTTCGAAAACACAGAATCAAAGATACTGGAGGAAGGTCACGTTAAAAGCATGAGGACCCTCCGACGGGGATGTATGAAGAGGCTGATAACAGTGGACGAGGCGAAAGAGGTATGTAGAGACCGTAGCGTAAGGGCGCTCCGTTCTCTCTGACTACTCCGGTAGGTATAAAGCGTGAAGTTAGGTTAAAATAATAATTACCTTCCCATCCATCACAATAGGCGCAGATACTCCGTAGTCGCCTATCAAACCGACTGGGAACATGGACACTTTCTTAGTACTCCTTATCTCATCGAATAGCTGAAGGTCTACTGTGTTATCATCATCTCCAAAGTATAAGATGCCTTCTACAGTATTTTCCTGGAGCCAGTGAAGGGCTGCCCTCCTATTTGCCACGCCTCGGGGAAAATTTGTACTTTTGTATTTAAATGGCTTAGGACTCGATATGTGAGTGTAGGGTAGGCCGGTACGCCTGCAAAAGAAGGTTTTGTAATGTTAATACAATAACATAATTTAGTACCTTCACACTTCACACTTCAATTTTGGGGCCATTTCTGGCTCAGGGCCGCTGGCTGGATGCTGGCGTGTGACTGTAAATGCGAGGTTGTAGATTCGATTCTCACTGTAGAAAGTGAAATATTCAATATTTTCATTTCGTCGCTCTAGTAACGAGGCAAAGTGCGGCGTTGAGTTCCGCCACTCAACACGCAATGCCTCCAGAATTCACAAAAGTGGGGAACCCAGGTTCCCAGGTTTCCACTGCCTACCCTACTATGTGCGGGATACACCGTAAAACTAAAAAAACCTTTAAATAACAAACATCAAACACCGTCCCATGTTTTCGCATCCGCATCAGATTAAGGTAGAGTAGGTTAGTTACATGCTAAGTCGTGTATATTCCACTAATCTGACAATTTGGGAGTGACGTAAAGAAGGGGGAGGGCTACAAGGATGTAAAAAAAAACGTTATCTCGACATTCTCGAGAATAATTCAAGGATTACAATAAATATATAATCTGACGAATTCCACAAGCCAAAGTAATAAAAATTGATCATATAAAGTTTTAATGTACCTAAGAATTGCCTATATTCCTGTCTCCATATTTCTATTTCTGTCTTTATTTATTACTCCCTAACTCATCAATGAAGATGATAATTTAAAAAAATACTTGAAAAAAAAAATTTCTTTGTAGTTTTTTTTTATAAATACAAGTATTCTATTTCAAACATACATTCTTTTAGTTACATTCTATTTCTTGAGCTTTTCAATTGATTACATTCAATGAATAAAAAAGTTGAGGCAGCAGGCTGTGTGCCTGATACAGTGTGAAACTGTTTTTTTTTATTATCAAAAGTATTCTTATTTTCTAAATCCTAACATCAAATCTGCTCAGCCATCCAAAATTACATTCACGGTGGTCACGACTATTTGACCATGGTGTATCTGCATATAGCATATTTGTGATACAGATTGAAGTTAAAAAAAAAAAAAAGAGACCACTTAAAAAAACAAAAATGAAACCCACCTCAATACACTCAATACTTCTTCCGAACACAAAGGCTGATCATCAGCAACTATCCAATGCAATCTCGGCACATGCATCAATGTATGGGCCAATCTTGTTAACTCCGGTATCTGCTCTGGTCTTGGGTATGTCGGAGTTATATAGTATATCATTTTTAAGCTAGTACTGTTCATTACATGAGGTCTGTCATCATTGAAATTAACATTACATAGCTTGTTTTTAACTGATAGTGGTATACTTTTGTCTGTTTCTAGACTGGAAATTAAAAATTACAATATATTAATTAGGTAAGTGTATTATAGTGAAATGGTGTGCTAATTATTATCGAAATATATATAAAGTTGGCTGCCCTCCAACCAGGTGGACCAATGACCTTAAGAAGACAGCGGGAACCCAGGGGATTCAAAGGGCGCAGGACCGGACGGAGTGGCGAGAATTAGGGGAGGCCTATGTCCAGCAGTGGATGTTGAAGGGGTAATAGATGGATGGATATATAAAGTTATAAAGTTTGTATATAAAGTTCTTTTTAATTTTACACATTTTCCACAAGTAATATAATGAATAGCAAAGATATGCATAAATGCAAATATTAAATAAAAAATTTAACTATTCTATAAATAATTGAAGCTTCACATTTATTTCCACAAAACAGGGTGGGTATAGGCATCTCCATCTCAAAGGGCGGCAACTGATCACTTACAATCAGACAACCCATAGAATTGTTTACCTTGTCCTGTCCATAAAAAATGCAAAGGGAACATAGTGTTAAGGTTCCTCACTTTCTACTTAATTTTCAAGACACAGTGGATTTTATTTATCAACAGTTCTTTAAAATATATACTAGTGATCAAGCAAACATTTTGTCATCACAACTTTGCATGCTGGAACACAACTGCACAACAAGACATTTATATAACTAATTTAATTGTACTTATAGTGTTATCAACAATCTAATGTTATAATTTTTTATAATAAGAAATAAAACATAAGTTACATATATATTCCTTGAGACACAACAAATTAATTGTGAAAATTTTCATATAGATTTTTGATTGTTATGCAAAAAAATACAATCTATGCTGATATAAATGATATATTTTTAAACATTACTGTCTAAAAGAGCTACTAAACATGCCTTGAAAATATCTTGACAGTGGGAGCTCTTTACCTTATCCTGCTGCATGATATGGCTAATAAGCTAAAAAATACACATTACATTACAGCATTAATGTTAATATAGAGAAATAATTATTTTTCTCACAAGCCCACTATATATAAGTGTAAACAAGAAATAATAAAGGAAAAAATACAAATATATATTTTTTCAATTGTATATATAATTGTTTGTATATATTATATATTAATTCAATCGTCTAACTTCCTCATTAAATTTTGAATAAAATATTTACCCGAAGTAATAATGGTACTGATAAAACTACGTGACTAGTTATACCTTGTATATTATGCATCTCATTAAACAATCTGCATTATTATTAATAGATATATTCATCTATAATATTGTGTGGAGTTGGAAGGTGTCTGAATTAGTAGTAATCTTATTAATATATTACCTAAATATTCCAATGTTGCTACAAGTAAACAGCAACCACATACCACTCAAAATAAAAGCCATTGCAAATATATTTTTTAAAAATTTAAAAGGTTTCATTTTAAAATGTTAACATCTTCGTTAATCTGCTTCAAGTTTATTTAACGTTAAATACATGTGCGGTTTTAATAGAAAGAAACTCCCTACGCATATAAAAACATTTATTTAATTAAAAGTAAATCTAATATTATGCAGAATCCCACTATGGCACGATCACAGACACAGACTAGCAGAAAAATTAGGTCACCTGACGGTTGACAGCGTCAAACGTCATTCTCAATGTCTTGTGTCACAGACTGAAAATATTGTACCACAGCATAAATATTAGGCTATTATTTCTCAATTTAAGTTATTTTCTTCTAGATTCATAATTTATTATGTCTAATGTACGCAATTATTACTTTTGTAACAATGTTTTTGAATGTTTTGAAGAATCATAAAGATATAAATATTTTATTTAAACACGATTATAATTATAACACAAAGTTTGATTATTATGAAACTTTTTAAAATACATATTTCACTTGTGTTAATTAAGACAAATTTTTGCCATATTATATGTTTCTGAGTATTGATTATTTAATTGTATTTAATATTCTACTGCACATACTGTTTTTGTTAATATTTCGTATATTATTATAAAATTATATTATTAATTTAATAATCACGTCCATTTATTTAATGCCTTTTGTTGAAATTTAAGTTTCTTTTTAAGATGAAATAGTATAAAATGTTTAAAATGTTTAGTTAAAAAATGAAGTTTATCTACAAAATTAAGGATTTTTTAATTTTATATAAATGAATGTAAAATATATGTACTTCCGCGGAACATTCGTTCTAAAAATAGATTACTTTGATATAATTATGATTTGATAGATCATTGCTATTTTTGTATAAAATTATATATAATAAGAATACTTTCAAAAATATATCGCCATGTGTTCATAAAATATTATATAAAAGAAACTAATAAAAAATCAATACTCATGAGACATGCGTAAGGAAAGTTTCGTAATATTTGGCGAAATGGTATCTCCGGTCGTTATGGGTTATATTTTTTAAAAATACTAAAGATTTTCGTCGTAATAAAGGTTAATATAGAGAAATAATAATATTCAAGTCCAAAAATGTTTTAATTGATTTTTTTTCTTATTTATGTTGGCCGTATTGATTCCGTTGTCAACAACTTCAGAGTGGAGGTGCGATAGTGATTGCGCGTAGTGTTATTGTTTTGTGGTAAAAATTGTGAAACTTAACTAAATTCTATTAATTTTCCGTCTTATTTTATAACAGCTTACAACTTTGTTCTTATATATTTGTTTTCTACGTGGAACATGCCATTTTTCAGCGTGGTAAGTAATAAAATTATGCTACATCAACACAGCACAGGGCGGTGCAATCGTGAAGTAATTGACAGCATTTCTTATTTAATATTAATGTTTTATAACTAAAAACTATTGTTTTTCACGATGTGTATCAATATAAATAGTAATTGGATACACTTTAATTGAGGTATTGGGTTCAGACGAGTATTTCGATAATCTCGGATATGCATCCACCATATTTACTGCTACGTGCATGGTACCAACTACATAATATAAGTACGTATAGTCGATAGCTTTCCATTAAAATTCTCATAGTATTTATTGATGATTTTGTATAAATAAACGTATTTTAGAACATTTCAAATAATTTTTGATTTAGTTTTTCTCTTTGGTCTAGGTTAATTGCGGGAGTACACAATTTGTCCTTGTTAGGTTTTGCCAACACAAAGTATGTATATGTAGACGGCTAATTATTCCATATATCTACGAAATTTTACATTTTTTATATTAATTGTGGTTAAGAATATTAAGTATTAATTTAATTTCAATAAATTAACCAGCTGCAATACAATTTTTGAAATAGATTTTTTTGGAAACGAGAATAAAATTTCATAATTTCAAAGGAAATTTACTAACATTCAATTTAACAACTTTCATTTTCTAATTATTCTTTAGTGTTTTTACAATAGCAGCCTATTTGAAGTAATTAAAGCAGTGAAAATGAAAAGTAAAAGTTATTTGATTTTCAAATTTATGTCAACATTTTTCTTAATACAACAGTTTTCATAACAATCTAAAAAAATCTTTGGGTTCGCCACTTCTTTCTGTAATTGCTATAATAACTATACACTTAAATTAACATTGAACAAATGGCCTACTTATACAGAAACATTATTTTTGGACACAAAAACAAATTAAATACAACATTTAATACAATATGTAACAAGATTTATAAAGATTTATTTAATACTAGCGGGCTGCCAGCGGCTTCGTCCGCTTGAACTACAAGATTATTCATATATAAACAGAATATGTGTTGATGTCAATGACTAATTTAATTTACTCATTCAGAAACAGCCTTAAATGTAATGTTATTGATTTGGGTAAAGATTTATAATATTAAATAATTATTAAAATAACTGTTATGATTGTATATTATAAAAAATACTTAAATCAAATTGAATAATCCAATATGGAAATCGAAATCAAAATAATGAAAAGAATCAAATATTGAACCGAAAATATTTAATTGAGAACCTCCTCCTTGTTTTATGAGTTGGTTAATAATACAGGTTTATCACAAACAAATACAGATTTATTATAAGTTTAGATATGGATTGCTTTATATTTGCAGGCAAACTCATGCCTTGAGTTTATTTAAAACTGATAACTTCTTTTTTAATGAACCGATTTTGATGAAACAAACTTTAGATGTTAAGTTGAGTTAAAACAAAGCAATTGGTGAAAGTTTGAAGTAAATGTGGTCCCATTTCTGATTTTGGTCCATGTCTGACAATGGTATCTATGAGAAAATCACATAAGTCTTAAATTTGCATTAGGTATGTGCCTGTCAAATAGATGAATAACTCAATATCGCGCCGAACTGATTTTGATGATTCTTTTGTATTTGAATGGATACACTTCAAGGATAGTTTGGTGAAAGCTTGCTTTGGTTCCCATTATGGGATCTGGTCAAATTGAGAAAGTTTGTTTTTTTTTGTTTTTTTTGGCAAAAATATAATTATACTGTAATAGTAACAAGGAAAAAACATTGTTATAATTGATTTCAGGGTTGAGATTCCTGATCATTTCTTTCAACCAACCTCAAAAAGGAGGATGTTCTCATTTTCAAGCAACTTCAAAAAAGGGAGAGATTCCTAATTCACCCGAATATTTTGTATGTATGTTCTTGTCAATATACCAAAATGTTAGTTTGCCCAAAAATAATACCTAATTAAGTGAAGTTTTATATAGGACAACCACAACCACTCGTTGACTACCCTACCACCACCATCACCACTCGTTTAAGAAGCATCATTTTAAGATCATACCCATCACTTAAAATCGTAAAATAAATTAATTTTTAACAAAAAGAAAAACTGATTTCTAACAACGAACTAAGAAGTGAAAAATAATTTTACAAAGATTTTTTTATTTTGAAGTTGGTGTCAAACGAATGCTACAACAACCTTACTACACTATCAAATTACTAAGCCTGTTTGTTTTACTTGGCAACAACTTCAAAATTATAAAATCTTTGTACTATTCAAGTAGTCGATATTCAAATTTTATAAAATCGGTGGTGATTTAAGGATTTTTCCTTACAAACTTTCAAGCCCTTATTTGCACCCTTAGAGGGTGATTTAAAATAAGCCACGAAACATGTGTTCAATGAAATATTTTAAAGAGTCTTTATTTCAAATTTTATAAAATCGGTGGCGTTTTTAAGATTTTTCCATACGAACTTTCAACCCCTTATTTGCACCCTTAGGAGATGAATTAAATAAATCACGAAACATGCGTTCAATGAAATTTATTTAAGAGTCTGAATTTCAAATTTAATAAAAATCGGTGGCGATTTAAAAAAAAATCCATACAAACTTTCAACCCCTATCTTGACCCCTTTAGGGTTAAAACCTTCTTAGTAGATGTCCAGATTACGAAAGTAAATATCTGTCCAAATTTCACGTTTCTACCATCAGCGGTTACGGCTGTGCGTGCGTCTTGCCTCAGTCAGTGGCGACAAGTCCTTTTATATGGTTGCCTGGAAAATAACTGCCGCAAATAGGGATTGCTATCGTTTGAAATATTTTATTCGAGTTCCGTTTGGCTATGAGAATAAAGAGATGAATTGTACGGTCTGCCTTATGTTTGAAAGTAAAATATTATATAATAGAAGGTCAATCTTAAAATCAATGTTTATTCTAATAGTTCACCTGTTAAATGATGATTTAAATCTGTTCTAGTGACTGACAATGACAGTAGTAGACAGTGTAATCTGTTCTACTAGTCATGTATTATTCATTAATTTTTTAGTGCTGAACTGGCACGCTCGGATCGCCATAATTAAAGAACAACAACAACTATTCATTAATTTAAGTTTAATAACAGATCCCTGCAGATTTAAGCGATGGGATCTCGGCCTATAACGGTTATTTTATACAACTGTTTTACTGAATTGACTTAATCTTTTCAACTTCTTTATTAATATTTATATTTCAAGCGCATGCCCCTTCAGCTAGACATATAATATACTAGTGGGCCGCACGGTCCCACTAGTATATTATATGTCTAGCTGAAGAGCTTGTGTGGTTATATGCGCTAATCTCAGAAAAAAAGGAAAAATTCGTTTTGTGTTGTATAGGACACAGAAAGGCTGTAGGCTATTTTGTATGACGTTACTCGTGAGAATACCGGGCAAGACTCGAATCTAAGACCTTCTTGATCAGTCGTGCCAACTGCACCATAAAAAAGAAATTATACACTAACACTACTCAAGTATTTTAGTTAGTAGTAAGTTACCCGTTAGTACAGTACGAACGGGGATGCGTCGCCAATATGGACGTATACAATATATGGACGTCGCGCATGCCTCGAGACAGGCTTGGCAATTGATTAATGATGATTAAATTTAAAAGTGATATCCTCCCTTTTGTGCTTTGAGATGATATTTTGTTCGTCCAGTACGCCCGGTTGAAGTTAATGTGTTGAAGTGATTCTGTATGGAGGAGTTTGTGGGTTTTGGTGAGATTTTTTTTTATTTTAAAAATAGATGCTTGCAGACGGATCTCTCTCCCTGCCTATGTGTTAAGACACTATGTTTTTCATTCTTCGTTCGTCTATCTTAGCGGAACATAATTCCGCGTTGCAGCTGAGCAGACCTCGGAATCTACAATATTTTTAAATACGTAGGTGTAGGCGTACGTACTTAACACCTGCCGTGTCTGTGTCATTGACATTTTTGATATCACATATATTTTGTATGAATTTCAGTATTAGGTATTAGATGAAGAGATTTCAGGCGTATCATATCATAGTTTAGATGTATCGAGCATGCACCACAACAAAACTGACTGAAGTAGACCTTCGACTGAACCATTCGCGTATCATTAGTATTAGGTACACAATTTTTGAAAACTCAATTTTTCAAACATGTTTTTCTTTAATTTTATAAACGAATGAACACATCTTTATCAATAGGCATTAATTTAAATCAACCAAAATGATTAGCTCTTTCGTAAAATAAGTATAAAGAACGAAGGACTAATTCGACACCGCCTAATGTTCATTTTGTTCGAGGAAGTTATGGCTCCGATTCCCCCACTCAAGGAAATGAAACATTTAATATTTTCATTTCTTCCCTCTGATGTGGAGGAAAAGCCCGGTGTTGAGTTCTGCCACTCATTAAGCAATGCCTCCAGAATTCGGCGGAAAATGGAGAACGGAGTGTCTTGGCACTAGGTTCCTTCTGCCCACCCTACTGTGTGCTAGAAGATAAAAAAAAATAAGTTCGCTCCCTTAATTAACTATTGACGCCATCGCTAGCATATATATATATAATTTATTTCTTTCACTTGTACAATAAATATAGAAATAGAAACTTGTTGACATATTTTAACGCAGAAAAGCTCTGCCACTGCAGTGAAACGAAATATGATTTCAACATAATTTTGTGATTTTATAAAATTTAATTCGCGGCTTGCACTTCTGTTGCTATTATATGCATTTTTTATTTTTCATGAATAATGTATAGTTGTTTGTAGGATTTGTTTGCTGACCAAGTAAGACTGACGTTATTGCCATTTCCATAATTGAGAATTGAATGTGCTTTTGAAGGTTTGTTTGAATGAATAATGTTGAGGTTGATTTGGTACTTTATAGAAGATATCATGCCCTAGTCACACCGCTGAGCAATTGTGCCACTAATAGGCTAGACGAAAGTTAATAAAATAACCCGTCATACGATGTGCCTTTGAAGAGTTCCGCTATTCAGGCCCTGGTTCCCATCATCAGACTAGTTTGACTGCCAAGTTTCATGATGATACATTTTACAACTGATTCAGTTAGGTTAGATTTAGTAGGCTTAGGTTTTGTTACATAGTTACAAGTCGACCCAATAAAAGCGTGTTAAAATGGATGGAAAGTAGAAAATCAAATTATAGGAAAAAATAAGACTTACAAAAGAAAAATAATAACTCTGTAACTGTCATTGAATTTGGAGATGCCTTTGCCTTTTTAAGAAACTATTTTTTATAAGAAAAAATAAAAAAAAAATACTGAAGACAAAATGTCGATTAAAAACAAAACAACTAGTGTCAAATATGTAATTACATTTATTATGGCTTAAAGGGTGATCGGTTAGGCAGGTCCGTTGCGAATTCTAATTGTTATTTGTGTGTTTGTAAGATTTAATTAGTTGGTTCGATTTTGTTAGGGTCAATCTTTCTTTTATAGCTTCTGATACCCGTCATTAGTTAACAAGTAGTAGGTATATAAATGTCAAAAAACATAATTTACCACCAAATCACTAAACTTCATGCCTCAGACTGTGTATGTCCGTGCACGACAAACGTACCCAAGAAATGCTTTGATACCTATATCTCAAAAATACTGAACATATTGTGAAACACTAGAAACATGTGTTGTGAAATACCGATATGAGAATTAGGCTTCAAATCAAACCTAAAGGAGACTGAAACTTTTAGGCTCAAATGTAAAGAGTTGACATGTGGTCTAAAAAATTTGACTTTTTTTTTTCATTTTTAGAATAGCAAATAATAATTAATTGACATATTAAAAGTAGAAAAAATTAAAAAAATAAGTTTTAGATCCTTAACCCATTAAATTCAATCATCAGTTCAGTTCTTTATTTATGGCGCTTTGAGCTTGCCAGTTGAGCACTAAAAATTCATCATTTTTAAGGCACGCTCGAAGCGCCATAAATAAAGAACTGAACTGAACTTATTATATTTTAAATGATTGATGTGACAGCTGATTAACAATGACATCGTGTTTAATAATTTTTGTATATTTTGCTTCAATTTTGAGAAATTGTACTTGTTGAATTCTGAAACTGTAGAAGATTTCACAGGCGGGGCCGGTGTATCAATTTTCTTTTTTACTACCCAGAAACCGACAGAGAAATCCTTTGGAACAAGCAACAACAACAACCTCACTTTTATCAAATAAATAAATAACTCAGCTCTCAGATTGCCAAAATTTATAGAATTTTCAGGGATAGAATGATGAACGTAAATGTAAAAAATCATACTATTTACATCTCCTTACATTCGGGCCCAAAAATGGAATCGTTTCAGTTTTCTTTTATCTGATGTCAAACACTACTATTTTGACGAGCCCATGTACGTATACATACATACGTACATAAACAAACCTTTGAACTATGTGGTCAAGTACTTAAACTTGAAAACGAAATTTCTGCTAAGCACCTCGTGACTTCATGCAAAATGTTCAAAGGCAAGCGAGCACACCTCCTCGCCTGAAGAGATTTGAGAGTTTTCAAGTTGTTGTGTATGGAATTTTACAACAATTACTTGCTATTGTTATAAAGTTTTTATAAATATCTTTTGTTAGTTTTTACAAATAACTTTTGTTTTTAATGCTGTGTTTTTTAATATATTTATTTATTTTAATGTATTTTTTAAATTTATTTGTACTATTAAGAACTGGCTTGGAAGTCACCGAATCATCAACAGTCAAATCTATTGTTGTAATGTCATCTTCATAGGTGATGACTGGAGAAACCAGGGAATATTCAGTGCATTCTCAACCAGCTCTTAAAGTAGGTTCTGGGTCTAAGAGGCGTTTTGTTTTAAATGATTATTTTCTAACGTAAATATATATTCCTTGGCCTCATGCAGTTGTGATTCGAGGTCATCGGTAAGCCTGAGAGTTTCCTCATATTCTTCTCTGCACTCGTCAAACCCATTTACTATTTTCTGCAGATTTTTATTTTTTCTAGTATTTCTGATTATTATAAGTAAATTTTTGAGAAATAATTTTTAAGATTTTTGTTTTTGTCCATAATCTGAATAAATTCTGGCTCTTTGTCTTCCCTTTCTTTCAGTAGTTGTTCGCACTGCATCTTATATGATTTTAGTTCGTGAAGCGTCAGCTGGAGCTTAACCTCTGCCTGAGGGGTGTCGGTACCACGGGTCATCATTTTTATTTATATTATTTATGCAATAGTATGCTTAGAAATGCTGGTTAAAGCAGTGCGAATTTGTGTTGTTAGTTTAAAAATGTTTATATATGTTAGAAAGTAAAGGGAATGTAATAAGTACGAAAGTATGATATTAAAAATTAGTTCGTTACCTGCGCGATGACTGATGACGAACAAAACACAGCACAAACACTTTAAACTCAACTCAATTTTAATGTACTGAATATGACACTAACATATGTATAAATAAATGTCTATATTAGAGACTCCTAAACCTCCTTACCTAAATATTCACCACACAACTTGGATACATGGCACTCCATTACTGTGCGGTTTCGTAGGAATTTCTTTCCACGCGCCACGGAACTGTGGAATGGTGTACCCGCGTACCGTCTTACCTTGGCGGCCGGCAACGCACCTGTAGCTCCTCTGGTGTTGCACGGGGTCGTGGGCGGCGGTGATCACTTACCATCAGGTGACCCGAACGCTCGGTTGCCTTGACCTTTTTCCATAAAAAAAAACTAAAAGTAAATAGTAGTATAGAAATGATTTGATTCACAAAAGACTAACACAAGTAACTCCCCTGACTTTGTACGAATCCGTTATTTTGCATAGCCACTTGTTGCTTCGCCCGTGATTGACAATCCCTTACTTCCTGTCTAAAAGAAAGCGAATAGTCTCCCTACGGGCAACTATCCATAATTATATTTTTTCCACAAGTATAGATAGTTATGTATGGTATGTTTGATTCTCTGGCGTTATATACGAATTTACACTTGTGACAGTTAAAATAAATAATTAATACTATTATAGGTATATTATTAAAAGGAAAGGGATGAGGCTGCCATGGCACAGCGGCACAAGCTTGCGAATGTAAACGCTGTAACCGTAAAGTGTTGACCGCGCATTTCATCGTCTATTCTCATAGTCAACCGGAATCGAAATAAAATCCATCATCCATCCATCCATCCATCAGGTCCAATTTCTGTACCGTTTTTTTTTATTTTTGCCAGGTTTGTTTTCAATTTGCCGGCCATCCTAGTTTCAAAGCTTTTTATTTATTTATGTATGTACGTGTCCTACGTCCTAGATTTTAGGATTTCTTTATTGGGGCTTTCTTTGAATTAGAAATATGATTTTATGAAATTTTGCATTATTGATGGCACAGCGAGAGTATTGAACTCACACCGCCCCTTGAACAGTCGGATTTTAAATTTCTGAACCTATAGCAACTGGTTCAATTAAGCATATTTCAAAAAATAAATCAAACTATTTCAAAATAGTGTAAGATTTTTTTTTTTTAATATTTTGTAATATTTTATAAGTAACGTGCGCGTGTGTATTGATTAACTGTAGGTTAATAACCGCCACAGACTAAAATAAAAAAGTCATATATTTTAAAACTATAAAATTGTACAGAAACGACAATATGTGAAAGAGCGGCTTATAGTCAACTAATCGGTGACACGATGTTAATAGCAAACATAATGGATTGTTATGACGAAATATATTAGATAATAAAATCAAAAAATCGTCTCCTGTGTTTGCTTTTCACTTTGAAAAGCTTTAATTCATAATTTTCCACTCTGGAGAATCGATCGATTGAAAATAAAGCCAACTCTAGTCTTTCGTTCAGTTTTGTGCTTTTAGGGGGTAGGAAAATTTAACCTGTAATATATTTCTTGCAAACCTTACTTCAATAATATTTTTATGTCTTCAGCTTGCTTTTATATTTGCATAAGCGCCATGATATTTTTATTCATTAAAATGAAAAATAAACGCCCGAATGTAATCCTAGCTATGGTTTTATTCCTAACCGGAGCAAAGCGCAGCGTTCAATCACTCGTTATGTCTTGAATTTAGTAGGAGTGTCTTAACACTTGGTTCTCTTCTCTCTGCCTGCTCTGTTACACAGGACAAGCCATGTATATATTTCACCATGACACGAGTTACCTGTGCCACTTGATCTTGACATTAACACACCACTCGCCGAGTCCGGAAAGATCAACTGTCATTTAACACTTGTATCGCGCATTCTATGTGGGGAAGCCTATTGTTGGTTCTTTTATGTTTCTTAGAAATATGTTTGGTTATTTACCTTGGCTCTGGCAAGGTGAATTCGCACGGAAAGAAGGCAAGAGAATAGGTCGACACTATTTTTACATTTTCTCAGCCTACTCTACTGTGCATTGTCATTGATTACGTGATATGATAATGATTATTGTAAGACTACACCACGACGGTCTCATTCTGTGCATTACTTTATAAAATGTTATGTATGGACACTAACGCCATTTACACTGGACAAAGTTTAAATAACATGAAGTAGTTATGTGAAATAATTTACTTAATAGACAGAGAGAAGTAAGTAGATGTTACTACTTCAGTAGTTATTTAAACTTTTTTGGGTTCGATTTCGATTCAGGGAACTCAAATATTTAGTTGCACAAAGCGTGCCATTTGGTCCAGTCCTGTTTGTTTTGATTTAATTTATTTTCATTTTTAGTCCACTAGTCTATGGTTGAGATAAGACGCACGCACAGCCTTAACCGCTGATGATAGAAACGTGAAATTAGGACAGATGTTTTAGTTTCGTAATCTGGATATCCACTAAGAAGGGTTTTTAAAAATTTTAACCCTAAGGGGATGAAACTGGGGTTGAAACTTTATATGGATTTTTTAAAATCGGCAACGGTTTTTATAAAATTTAAAATTAAGATTCTTAAAAATATTTAATTGAACACGTGTTTCGTGGTTTTTTAGAATTAACCCCCCCCCCCCCACCTAAGTATACAAATAAGGGGTTGACAGTTTAAAAGGAAAAATCTTTAAATCGCCACCGATTTTCATAAAATTTTAAATTTAGACTTAAAAATGGCTTTAATTCATCCCCAAGGGTATAAATACGCAGGCGAAGCTGGGCGCGCCCACTTGTAATTTATATTTGAGAACCCATTTTGTATCAAAGGAACTACAAATATAACTATAATTTGTTTTTCTGATAAATCTGTTTATTTTTTTCATCTTCACGCTATATTCCGCATGTAGCAGGGTGGACAGAGGGAACCCAGCGTAAGGACGCTCCGCTCCCCACTTTCCTCCGAATTTTGGAGGTATTGCTCAATATTTAATACTTCATTTCCTCGCGTGGAAGAATCTAACCCATAACCTGTTGCGTATTTAAGCGTTTACGCTTAGTCACATGCTGGGCCTCTGCGCAACGTCTGGCTTCATGTATAAATATTTAAATATATAATATATATAAAAAATATAATTTATTAGAAGTTAATTTAAGCTTAAGAACTTCTAGGTAAACGGGACCTAACCTGCAAGTTTTCATTACGCTGTCAATTTTATACAGCATGCGTTCTTGAGAAGAGACTTATAGACAGACAGATAACAAAAAAATGCTATAAAGATTCTGTTTTTTTGGGTTTCTTTTTAGTATACCTTGCAAATATAATATAATAATTCCACGTCTAAATGACACTGGAGCTAATCTAAAAAGAGCGGACTGAAGAACGGTATAAAAGAGTTTCTATCTCGTGTGTATATTAAATTTTAACAGAGAAATTAATTTAAATATGAATATACAATAATAATTTAATAATTTTGAATATTCTTCTAATATCATCCATTACATAATTCAATTAAAACTAAAACAATAATTATAAATCGAAACGTAATTAACAGTGAATGAATTAAATTCTTTAGACAAATAGAATAAATGAAATTTTAATATTTGATGCATATGTGCCAAACTTGTACACACTTGTTGGTTAGCAACAATCGCGTAATATGTATCCAAATCTTTGTTTTTAACAAAATGGTAGCGAAATAAAATTTAAAGGGAACGTCGCTTAAAGGTAACAAAATAAAAGAATGATTTATACCGCTACTTTCGAAGTAACACTAAACTTAACGTTAAGATTTAACGCAAAATTAACCTTATTATAAGGTTATCATTCCGATAAGTTACTAAGTTTTGCTACCAAATTGTAACGATATTTAGGTATCTATATGAAATTACCAGTAATTACCAGTTAACAAGCCCTATTTTAACCTAACCTAATTTGCATTTAAGAATCGTTAAGGACCATGATCCGTTTATTTTACACAATTCCGGTGGAACAGCACGTACTCTACACAATATTCATATTATTTGATACATTGCCGGTAACATACATAAACGACTACTCAAGCTACAAACACGATAGGAAATATGTGTAACAACTAAATACTGTAATAACAAAGTAGGGTAGACACTGGTTCTCCACCTTAGTGTTCTAAGATATACTGCTTTCGATATTTGAATAGGTATATGAAACTCTTGCGACTGCGACTGACAGACACCACACAGACAACCCACAGATGTAACTACTGGACTTAAAAAAAGTGAGTGTAGGTGACTGATAAGAAAGATGATCCGTTTTAATTTTTAAAGTCCATCCAAGCAAAGTTATCTATGTATATACCTATACAATAAATTCTATACATACGGTTTCCGAAAAAATATATTTTATTCTACACATAAAATTCACTGAATTTATTCTTAGAAAGGCTTTAATTCTGCCATTGAATTGATTGTTTGTAAACAAAACCACAACATGTACAATAGATATCCCCAGCGACCCCTTAACACCCACCCCTTAATAGAGGGTGGGTGTTAAGGTACCTAGATGTCTTATTCCTGTATTCAAGTACAACTAGAGATTGTATCCATGAGCATAACAACTAATCGATAATATCCCTCCACTCTCCTCTCTGCATTTAATAGTCAACCAATGAAAAAAAAAATACCCAACCAACTTTCACTAATTGGAGAGGCACGTTAAGAAGAAGAAGAACGTTCATCTGTTGAATCTCTAAGAAAAAGGAATATAAATTACAAATACATTTAAATATAGTGCACTGTATGGTGTTGCGATACGGTTGCGTTTTGCTCGGCGCATGTCCTAGATGTCCTACTCAATACGGCGTATAAGGTAGGTGAAGGTAGGACCGAGCAGGGTGGTTATAGGTGGGACAGGCTAGATATAGATCCGCTCGTGCGGCCTAGGGCTCCCTTGGCCGGGTTTCGGCCCTCCTCCCTCGTCCCAGAGCCTTTGCAACGGTATATTAGCTGCGTCAGTCGTCTATCAGCGTTCGCAAGCACAAGCAACACAAGCAACAAGTCCTCTCGCGGCCGCCTTCGTCGGTGCACCGAGCGCTTTCGACGAGACATTTGACTTGACTTTGACAATTTCATCTTTTCGATTTTCGAACGTGTTGCTACTTGAATTTAAAGAAAAGTTAAGTTTTTATGTGCTTTTAAAATTGCTTTATAAAATCAATTCCAATTAATAATTTCAAATAATAAATGCTGTCAAATTATTTTGCGTGTTGATCACAATTGTTTTATAATTTTAAATTCTTCCAAAAATTTTAAAAAAAATCCTAATATACATACAACATATACCAAAACTCACTTTCGCCTAACACCTACAAATAAAAAAATCTGTTGGCTTTCACCAAATTCTTTGAAGAGGAGAAAATTGGTAAAAATCAAGACGATACTGAAGACGCAATAAAATTCCAGATAAAATTAGAGTACGGCCAGGGGCAGCGTCAACCTGGCTCTTCCGAGGAACTGCTGTAAACTCCTTGAAAGAAGTTCTTTGACCAGCGGCCGAAGCGGGGAGGAGCCACGTGTGGCCCTGTGTACAACCGGGGGCGGGCGCTCTGCGCCGCCCCGCGAATACATATGTAAGTATTACAAATTATTATTTATGTATTGTATCCTTATCAGGTCCGTGACGAGAGAACGAGTGTTGGTGCAGTAGGCAGTCGTCATATTTCAGTTTTTTTGTAGTACAAATTAAATTAAGGCTCTTGGCGATTTCATAAAATAGCTAGAATACGTTTAGTGTCGACGCTGCGATTGTATTTCTACCAACTGTTACCAGCAACAAAGATAATTCAGAGACGACTTAAATATTACTTTTCTTATATCTTGTTTCCAGAACGGCACCTCTCATGAAAATGCTAGTTCTGCGATTATTTATCGTCAAACAAAGCCACGTGATGCGAACGTTTGTACCTGTTGCGTGCCGCTCGTCATTGCCGATGACACTTGAATTTGAATTTTAGTTGACATTTTCCTATATCTAAGGATAACTGTCACTCGACTCTGGCGAATGTATTTTTCACGGTGCTCTTGCAACATCGCTACCTAATTATATCGAATTCCTCTTGTAAAACTTTCCGTAACTTTTCTCTGACTGTAACCCGAACTTTCGTTTTTGAGAAATGTTTCAACAAACTAAATACTCGCGTTAAAGCTATAAATGTTGTAGTAATATATTTTAGTATATAAGCTTTTTATGTCATATAAAATAGATATCGTCTTTTCATTCGTTCTATCGTTAAAAAACCATGCGATAGGAACATATAGGTACATAATATCTTTAAATCCAAGTGAAAGTAAATTATGTTCAATAAAGTAATAAAAAGTCGTCTTCGTTCACGCGATCGGGCTTTCTTTATTAAGTTTAACAAAAAATTATAAGCAGTTAAAAAAAATATGTTGCAAACAAAGAACGAGTGTAATTAAATTATAACTATCTTAAATTTTTCATAGGTATGAATCATTATTTCCCTATTTCTATTAAAAAACCGTTAGAAACATACAATTGATAGACAATGGACTCGCACAGTCACTCAACTATTGGACAGGAACAACAGAAATGAACAATTTCTTTTTGTATACATCCGCGATCCGCGATCCGCGATGCATCCCACATTCGAGGCGGGGCGGCCGGGTGGCCGGAGGTCGGCCGGGGACTCCTTTCATTTTATAATTTATCATTCTTTCCATAGGACTAAATTACATCTGTTGATAGATATGTAGGGTTTTGGGGTTATTGTAGTTTATAGCAAACTTTCCTAGTCAGCTTTGTTTGTGGCTCTCTATTTATTTTTATCCATTCCTTTGCCGGATTGTTTCTCATTTGCATGCTTTATTTTAATTTTTTTATTTTTTGTTTTACTAAATGTTTTTTGTTTCTCTTCTCCTTTAGCGTTTTGACGAGGCTGTGCCTGTACGTTAATAGGTGAAATTTTGGTCCAGATACCTGCCAGATGGTTTATTGACGTTGGAACAAGGACATGATGTAACTATTTTCTTCAAGCTGGGCCTGTTACTATCAGACGATAGTTTAAATGACTTTTCACCCGACCATATGTTTTTGCTGCCGCCGTGAGTATGAATGTTTGTGTTGTAAGTAAGTGATACACTATACTACGGTCTACGGCTTGTTGGTATTGCAATATATCCCACTCAAAAACAGAATATAGGATGTAATATTTTATTTATGTAGATTTATTATAAGTATATACTGCTCAAAACAAAATAAGGGCCACTGCAATTTTCAAGTATACTTATGTGTTACTGGGACACATATAGGTATTACAGAATAATAAAGTTCGTTAGATTTACTATTTTCTAATGTAATTAACTTAAAATATAATTAAAATCGATATAATAAAATTAACTTAGAATTTTTTTAACTGACTATCCAATTTTGAAAAAAAACTCACTCCCGCTCATGAAACTTTTAAAAACTTTTAGCATTTGTAAAACTTTTTTTTTGTTGTCTTAAGTATCGTGTGTGCCCTCCTCTTTTTTGTACACATTCCTGAAGCCTGGAAGGGACACTTTCAATTAATTGTCGTACTGTTTCTTGAGGAATTTGCTCCCAGCTTGATTTGAGCACTTGAATTAACTATCGCTCGTTATGTACGGGCCGGTCAGTACTTCTAACGCTTCGTTTGAGTAGATCCCACATGTGTTAGAGGTTTGGACTGTTCGCGGGTCAAGGTAACACCTCAATATCAGCTTCTTCTAGAGCTGCTTTGGTGGCTCGAGCGGTGTGTGCGGGTGCATTGTCGTGCATCAGCTTCAATCTTGCACCAATTCTCTGAGCAAAAGGCACCACATGAGGTCTGATAACCTTTTCAATGTATCGCTGAGCTGTTACAGTGCCTCCGTTTAGGATTATTAGCTCAGTTCTACCCGATAGACTGATGCCTCCCCACACCATCACATTGGGACCCCCGAATCTGTCACTTTCTCGGATGCAA
>DWNA01000124.1:0-40198 GCA_018249835.1 Heliconius besckei | reverse complement strand
ATCGATATCTAAGTACGCACGCACGGAAAACTTTAGGTACTTTTTCTAATATTAAGAATACCTATCCTTTTAATCCTTTTGTTGGTTCATTTCAATAACTCAGATATTTTTTTCTAATAATATGTCTGTACTTATTATTCTTTTTGATTATTTAAGCTTATATATTTCTTACTAATTCTATGGAAAATTGAAAATAATTTCATGAATATATTTAATAAATATTCTTATAGTTGAAGCAGGCGTAGCCGCGTCCGGGTCCGCTAGTAATATAATAAATCTCCTTAAAAAATAGAACAGTCGCCGAGCCTTAATCTGAGTTTTTGGGAGTATTCACTCACAACTAATGCAAAGCTCAGCTTAGGCCTCGCGAACTTATTTAACTTAAAAAGCTTATTTCAAAATCAAAGAAAAAAATTGCTGTTTCATACACATATATACAGTTGGACATTATGTCATATGTAACAATAATTGTAGTGTATTGAATTGAAATTACATAACCAGACCAGATTTAAGAGTATGCTGGTTCAAATTCATGCACTATCGATTACTTCGTTATACTTTAATATGTTAGTAAACAAGTAACATTTTATAAAGTAATTCATGATACAGTATATAATGTTGTTACTTGACTAAAATTATTATTAAAATAAAAGTTAGCGACAGGATTTTTATATTTGTTTATTGTATAGAATAATGATTGATAGGTATGTCATACCTACGAAACGAAACGAAACATAAATATATTCATGTTTAACTATTTGCCTTTATATTCTTGCATATAACGTAATGCGCGTACATTATATCTTCACGTATTTTATTTATTTATTTTATTTAGAATATCCCTAATATTTTATTATAATTATATATTATATGTATATTTATATATTTATTGGATGTATATGTATGTATATTTTACTTCTGCACACCTGCATACTTATTATCCCACATGACAAGGTTAGCCCTAACGTTAAGCCCGCCTTTTGTACATTGTTTTTTTTTGTAATTCTGTGCAATAAAGTATATATATCAATAAATAACTAATGTCTAGCAAATATTTGGACATAATTGGACTATTCATTGAAATTTATAAGTATGTGAATAAAGGTGCATTTCACGCTCATTTAAAATAATTGCAATGTCTATATTTAATTTAGCATTTAAATTGACAAAAAAGAAATTAAAATTTTCTTTTAACGGCACTCAGATTATTTGGTTGATATTAAATTGATACAGAAGATTATTTTGTTAAATATACATCCATATATTTATAATATTTTTTTTAATCAAAAAATACCCTTGAATTATTATTATAATTTATAATTCTAAACTTACAATAAAATATGAAGAAATGGTAAAATGCTAAATTATTTATATCCGAGTGAATGTAATAATGTATCGCAGAAATATTAAGATATTTTCATTGATGGAACTATGAATATAACGCATCGTTAGGTGTCCTATAGGCTATAGGTATGTGTATGTACTAAATGGAACAGATCATTTATAATGGATGAACACGCAAAAATTATACTAATTTGCAAAAAAATCTAGTTTTTTTATTATAATCTTCTCTATAGATATATTTAACTGACAATTATTAAAAATTAAAGTTCCATGTATGTATAATCATACATACATGGAACTTTAGAAAAATAAGAATAATAATAACATCTCTTCATAAGCCCACGAATTTATCAAAAATGGTTTGTATTTGTTTTTTTTTGTATTTCAATTATTATAATTAAAAGGAGATATTTCAAATAATATATTTGTGAAAATAATAAAAATTAAGAAATAACATGCTAGCAACCCGCCTAAGATCATTTGATATAAACTTACTCATGACCATATTTTTAATATTTCACGTAACTCAACGTTTCTAGGCCTTCCTCGCGCTGATCCGCACGATGTCCGTACAGAAGCGAGGGCAAAGCGTCCCCGAGTCGCCGCCGGAGACGCGCCGCTGCGACCGCTCCTGTTGCACCATCGTCTAACACCCGACTACCACTTAGTGATGTCACTTGCTCGTACTGTAACATCTCCGTTTATACTCTAATACTTTGTTAATGTGCGACCTTCTTTGCTGATGGTATCAACACGTAGTGACGTCACATCATTTGGTTTACTTATGTACTTGTTTATTGTTGTCCAAAGATTGTTTTTGTCGAAAAATATGATGTTAATGTATAATCTGTGAGGATTGGATTATACGACAAAATGAGAAATTGAAAATTATTAAGACAATGTCTTAAAAACACTTGTACCGTATTCTTCTTATTCTAATAGTTTTGTATTGGTCATTTTCTATGTATAAATTATTTTATTCAGAGCTAAGTCCGAATAGTCCTAAGTCCTAAGTAATTTCAAATTTGTGAGACTAAGTTTTGTCTCGGAATGTAGTTTTTATATGTTACATTCCTTAAATATTTTTAAAGTTATTTAATACTGCCTGAATTTTACTGTTGTATGTCCATATTTGTATATATTTTTGAAATTACAATTGTAGTGATGTCATTACTACCTCCTGTGTGTATACAAACCCAATTTTTAACAGTATTATATCATTTGTAAGGTTTAGTAAATAAATATGTATATAAGGAATTTCGTTTTATTATTTACAAAATTGCAATGTTAAATAAGAAAGGCCAGTCGCGACGCAAGTGTGTAACTGTAAACGCGACTGGTTGTTCGTCCGTTCGATCAAGCTCGAGAAAATGAAATATTTATTTAAATTTATATTTTCATTTCTTTGCTCTGGTGTTGACGCAAAGGGTGGCGTTAAGTTCTACCACTCAACACGCAATGCCTCCGAAATTCGGCGGAAAGACGGGGAACGGAGTGTTTTAACACAAGGTTCCCTCTGCCTACCCTTTTAATTGTTGTATTTAATATTAATAATAGTTCAAGAGGACGAAGCCGCGCGGGTCCGCTAGTAATAACATATGTTTTTCGAATATCTCAACATTTTACAAGAGTGTTAATCAAATCAATGGTTTCAACGACTTAATATATTTCAAAAATATACCTATAGTTCAACAAAAATAAGAAAGAAAATCATTAAAAGCATATATTAATACACATAAGGCGGCGGTCACCCCAGCTGGCACGCGTGCCCGCAGCCGGCGGCGCACAGGTGGTGCGCGGCGGTCCAGGCACGCATGTGGTGCAGGTGCCCGCCGTGCGCGCAGCCCTGGCACCACGCGTACAGGCCGCGCACGGCGCGCCGGCACACAGCGCACAATGCCGGCGCCGCGCCGCCCCCGCACGTGTCGCAGGGTGCGCGCGGCCGCGAGCGTCGCCCGCATCGCCCGCAGCACGCCGTCAGCGTGGTGCTCTGCTGCGAGATGCCCCACACGCTGCTCACCCACGCGCACCGGATCACCTGACCAATATCAATAATACTTATCTACACTAGTATTATAAAATTGAAGAGTTTGTTTGATTGATCAAGACTTATTGGTTCGAATTGAAAAATTCTTTTCGTTTAAAAAGGCCATTTTGTTTGGACAGCTCAAATATAGAGAATATAGACAGGCAGTTTTCTTATATGCTTAATGTCCGCCGAGGTTTTTTATTTTATTGGTTGGGCTCTAGCACATATTAGGGCCGTTGTAGCAAAATAAGACAGCGTCTAACAATTCGCGCTATGGTTGCAGATACGATCGCCCCTCGGAAGAATTACTCCTCCCATGGGCAGACGTCCACTCACCCGACACCCAATGTCTCGAAATTTCGCCTTCGTTTTAATACTTGGCGTATAAATAGGAATTTATCCTACTATGCGGGGAAAGTCATAAGGGATTTTTGTTGTGTGATAAAAGTTATTAACAAATTAATGATTACATAAATGATAACACGCCTTGGGGATGAAATGTTCGCCCCAATCTATTTCAAAGTATCATTGTCAGACATGTTAAAATGTGTTTGGTATAATTGATTTAAAAAAAAGGTTTCTTGCGCTGGTTCTTTTCAGGTCTAAGGCATTAACTTTAGTGAACTGGCAGTAAATTATTTGACGTTCAAAAAATGAAGCTTGTAACTTCATATTTTGAATAAAATGATTTGACTTTAACTTTGGATTTTTCTTAAATATATTATCATATACCTCAGTTGCTTGATTCCACAGTTTGTGTCTCTGCAACAGCTCGATGTATCCGAGCAGCCACTGCTCCTGGAGACTTTCATCGATGTACGGGAACAGATCATTTCTACAACATTTGAATATATAAATATTAATGTATAATATAAAAAAAACTTTATAATTATAATCTTAAGCATACCAAAATAAATTTGCGTTGCGTTGAACTCAACGCAATCACATTTTTTAAATTAATTGTGAATTATCTGCGTTTAGTATAAATTAAAAAAATAGTAAAGAAGAACCTTAAATCGGACATATATGTAACTAGAAATATTTTTTATATAAAATATATAAAATAACAGGTACATTACGAGCTACTTATAATTTTTATAATTGTAATTTTTAATTAAACATCAATAAAAAATATAATCATGAGAAAAATACTTTACACAACAATACTCACTCAAAATCACTTTAAAAAGGAAAAATAGCTTGAATTTAAGAAATCAAAAATACAGCAGTCAAATAGTTTTGTAGGACTTAGTATAATCTATATATATAAAAGGACTTGTCCTCACTGACTGAGGTAAGACGCACGCACAGCCGTTACCGCTAATGGTAGAAACGCGAAATTTGGACAGATGTTTACTTTTGTAATTTGGACATCCACTAAGAAGGGATTTTGAAAAATTTTTACCCTAAAGGGGTGATATAGGAGTTGAAAGTTTGTATGGAAAAAGTTTTAAACCTGCATCGATTTTTATAAAATTTGAAATTCAGATTTTTAAAAATATTTCATTGAATACGTGTTTCATCATTTTATAGAATTCACTCCCAAAGGTTGCAAATAAGGGGTTGAAAGTTTGTATAGAAAAATCTTTAAATCGCCACCGATTATTATAAAATTTCAAAATTAGACTCTTAAAAATTATTAATTGAACACATGTTTCATGGATTATTTTATTTCATCCATACTAACTTTCTACCCCTTATTTGCACCCCAAATTATTTTTATTTGTGGTGCAAATAAGGGGTAGAAAGTAAGTATGGAAAAATCTTTAAATCGCCACCGATTTTTATAAAATTTGAAACTAAGACTCTTAAAAATATTTCATTGAACACATGTTTCGTGGATTATTAGAATTCACCCCTAAATACGCGAGCGAAGCTGCGCGCGTCCGCTAGTTATAATCATGATTTATACCTGTGATCCTGCAATGCCAAACACACAACGGCTGCTGTTTGAACATCGCCCAAATCCGCGTGTTGTTTCAGCGCCGCCGCCAGTAAAGGCGCCGCGTGGAAGCGCGCGCCACCCGCCGCCCCCAGCGCCATCCCCAGGGCGCCGCGCCGCCCCTCGCGCACTGTGAGCTCGCCCCCACCGCCGCCCCCATTCGTGGTAGTTGCCGCCCCAGCACTTGTTGCTTCGCTCTCCATCTATGTCACACAAATTAATCATTATTTTTATAAAAATAAATAAGAATCCTTAAAAGCATGTTTTTATATTAAACATATTTTTAAAATGTCACGCCTTAAACTTGTACACACGACAAGCTACACTACGACGGACTTAGGTAGTGTCAGATTTATTGTAGGCTGAGTAGACTTGAGCTTAGGGCTTTTGTCGCTAACGTTTCATGCCAATTAATTAACAATTATTACTCACTGAACCGTTACAATTTTGGCTATTGGAGCGTTTTAAAGTGGGCGAGGGCGGCGGCGGCGCAGAGTTGGAGCTCGAGCCCGAACCGGAGCCCGACGACCCACCCGGGGACGATGCGCCCGCTTGGTTAGATGTAGTGTAGTTTAGACCTTCTGTATACAAAATATAACCCTTGTTTGCCTATTAAATGTCATTAAAGATACATCTAATCATCAGATCAATCGGGAACGGAGTGTCTTAACACAATGTTACCCCTATCTACCCTGCTGTGGGCAGGATACAGCGTGAAGATCTGACCGGCGATATAACCAAGTCGTATCGACCTGGAAACACTGCCGCAGGTAGGCCATTCCACAGTTGCGTGGCGTGTGGAAGGAAGTTCCTTCAAAGCCGCACAGTAGTGGAGTGCTACATATCCAGATGGTGTGGATGGTATTTGAGTTTGTGATATACTGTGATGTTAGAAAGCGGCAGACTCCATATAAGGCCGAACCTGGAACCATATGAACCGAACCCTATACAAGGCCAATCGAAAGGTCCGAAAACTGATGAGTTCCGGACAGCTCTCAAGCTCTTTACAGATTTTGGCGAAAGGCTCGGACTTTAGCCTCAAAGCCGCACTCACCGGCGTCGTCGGCGTCGGGCGCGAGAGGCGCGCGGGGCGCAGGCGGCGCGCGCAGCGGGAAGGCCTCGTCGGGCAGTGTCCAGTCGGCCGCGTCCACGTCCACGTAGTGCGCGTCGGCGGCGGAGGACCAGCCGGCCGCGTGGTGCGGCGGGATGTAGATGCTATGCGTGGGCAGGCCCAGCACGCCACTGTGGCGGTGTGCGTGGTGCTCCCAGGCGGGCGCGGGCGGAGGCGCGGGCTCGGCGGCGGCGTAGGGCGGCGGCGCGGGCAGCGCGGGCGGCGGCGCAGGCGGCAGGGGCACCGGCGCACCGCCAGCGTCGCGCGCCGCTCCCGGCCGCGCACTGTACACGGCGCGCACTACCTCCCATACATGGCTTACCTATTGGATGATTTAGATGTGCGTTTATTTGTAATAGCAGCATACTCTGATTTTTTTTAGCCTCGCGCTGTATCCCGCAAATAGCAGGGTAGGCGGAGGGGACCAAAGTTAAGACATTTTCTTCCGAATTCTGGAGGCATTGTGTGTTGAGTGGCAGAACTTAACGTCGCGTTTTGCCTCGACAACAGAGCGAAGAATTGGAAATATAAACGTAAATAAATATTTCATTTCCTCGAGTGTCCTCAAACTACAGTGGTTCGAACAGCCCCAAACTACAACTCAAACGAAAATATTTTTAATATAATGCGACCTAGTCGTGGCTTCGCCCTCTTAAGCTACTGAATTATGTTCGTGTTTTAATATATATTTGCAAATATATGAAACTTTTGGACTTTTAACATAGCGCCATCTATTGAATCTTTCTCTATTTCTATACGGTCGACAGATATCGCCATCTGGTTAGAACCGTTTGAAGCCAACAGATAATCCAAAATGACTTATAAGTTACTGTCAAAAATAAACAAATCATTTGTAATAAAAAAAAATATTACAATTATAAATTGAGGTATAAGCTATCCCAACTTTCAAGCTAGATCACACTGCACACCGCATGCAAATTTGAATAAAATCGGTTTAGTAGTTTAGGAGTCCATCGAGGACAAACAAAGTGACACATAATTTATATATAATAGATAGACTTACCATATATCGCTGATGTTCACGTGCAACACGTGCATTGTGTTCCGCCAACACATGCGGCGCGTGCCCACGAATGCGATACTGTCGTGCACACGATAATACCACACCTTCCACTGTTGTGGCCTCCGGCTCCGCCGCTGTTGCCGCCCCTGCCTCCTCCGTCGCAGCCTCCGCCATCGTGGCGGTTGTGGGCGTGTGTCGCCATAGTGCTGAGGCGGCGCCCCCTGCAAAGGCGCGCTCCAAGGCCGCTTGCGCTGCTGCGCTTAATGAACCCGCTGTAGGTTGTTTGCGACTGCAAAGAAACATTCAATAATGTATATTAATAAACAATTTTTATCGCTTGACGGGCGGCGGGCGGTAGGGCGGGCAGTCACTGGGCAGTGACTGCCCGCCCTACCGCCACAGCTTACCACAGCTCACCACAGCGCAGGCAAGTCTCGCTCCACGGGTGGGAGGGCGTCGGCGGCGGCCGGCGGCAGGGTGAGCTGAGGAGGAGGAGGTGGCTGCATAGAGGACAATGCAACAACAACCCTTCACACATTCAGTCACTCCCGGACTCACCCCAGCGCGGGCACGTGTCGCTCTACGGGCGGCAGCACGGCGTGGGCAGCCGGCAGCGTGGGCAGAGGGCGCGTGGGGCGAGCGTGGGCGACATGACCGCGCGCGGACACGCACACGCCGTGCGGGTTTGCCCACAGCACAGGGTGCGCGGCCTCGCTGAAACGATGCCGGTAGAGGCTACAGTCCTAGAAAATCGAAAAATATGGAATATAATGTAACATTTAAGATAAGTGTAACTCCGGCCCTAATATTTGTATTTTTAAGTAAATGGTATTTACCTTGAAAAAATTTTTTTTTATTTATTTATAATATAAATTATACATAAATATTTTAAACTTAAAAATAATTATATTATTCGAAAATTAATGGGGCCCCCACTCCATCACTGCCCCGGTAGCCCACATACCTAAATCCGGCCCTGCAATTAGGCGTACCTCTTTTTGTTGGGAACGCAGTATCCTAACGTTTCATCGTAAAAAGTTTCATCTACCTACCCTGTTATATGCGGGATACAGTGTTAAGCCAAAAAAATTATCGCACCCGACTCGTAGACAAAAAAGCATTTGGCGAAGCCTGCCACGCTATAGCAGTAGTGACGTCACGATGCTCCGCGAACGTTGCCAGGGGGACGTGCGGTCGGCGGATGTCCCACACGTGGACGGCACAGTCCAAAACTAGAGCACAGGAGGCCACTTGGAACCTGGTGTGGATTGATATATCTTTATTATAGGATATACATACAAATACGTATATGTAGAAGTTGGGTATAATAGATCATGCTGTTTCGTTTGCTCCTTGAATGTAGTCAATAAACATAATGTGGGAAGGAAAGTAAGTAATAATGTGGGGAGACAATGACAATAATTTTAAATATAAGCAAACATGATTTAAGGCCGGAAGGCTATGGTGTCGTGGCAGCACAGCGTCTGACTGTAAACGCGATGGTTGTGGGTTCGATTCCCTTTCGGTAATTTCCGCTTAACACTAGGTTTTTTGAAAAATACAAAAAGGTACACTTACTTTTTCTGTGGTCTCCATTTCACATGCCCTACAGATGCTATTGTATAAATGGTGTGCTCCAAATTGGGCCTTGGGTGAATATCCCATACCTAAAACCAAATTAAAACTCTTTTAACTAGAATAGTTAAGAAAAATAATAAATAATTTGAGACTATCGTGGAGCAGTTAGACATTGTCTTACCATAAACGACCGTTGCGTCGTTCTAGTTCAATCTGACCCCAGGGGAACGAATTATACATTTCTTCGCTCTGGTCAGATGAAGCGCGGCTTTATGTTTTGCCAGTCACTACACAACTTCCGCACATAGCAGAGTAGGCAGATGGAACCTAGTATTAAGACACTCCGTTAGCCATTAATACACTTCCGTTCCTCACTTTCCGCCAAATCCTTGAGGCAATACGTGTTGAGTGGCGCAACTCAACGCCGAGCATTGTCTCCTTACCAGAACGAGGAAATAGCCAACGCCACGACGGCCTCTAAAATAGAATGATTATTTGTCTTAATTATTCTCATCTCTCTATACAGTTAGAGATAAGCATAATAATATAATATACGTATACATTATAATAATTAATTTACAAAACATTTAGACTGGTCTGACTGAGCAGACAACCTTATCTTACGACCTCATTTAATAGCTAATATAATTATTAGCTATTAAATGAGATCATTATGAATATACATAATTATTAGAAATGGA
This sequence comes from Heliconius besckei, assembly GCA_018249835.1. Classification (NCBI taxonomy): domain Eukaryota; kingdom Metazoa; phylum Arthropoda; class Insecta; order Lepidoptera; family Nymphalidae; genus Heliconius; species Heliconius besckei. The sequence goes on along the minus strand of DWNA01000124.1, from coordinate 30,469 downwards.
AATAGTATTGCAAACATCATAAAGTCCAAGCAAACAAAGTTGCGAAATAAAATGTACGACTATTATTTTACATACTTTAATAGTCTTATCCCTAGATGCAGTTGCTAGCCAAGGCACGTCAGGATGCCAGTCACAGGCAAAAACTGGTCCAGAATGGGCTGTAAACTGATATAAAGCTCTCTCATGACGTCGACTGTCCCAGAGCTGGACTGTACCATTCTCTGATACAGCCGCAAAGACGTGGGCTTGGTGTGGGTTGAATTGTACGTCGCGGATTGATTCTGTGTTACTATAGAATAAAATATGGCAAATATATCACTAAATAACAAAGGAATAGATTAATTAACTGAGAACTTTATCTTATAGCCTCTCTCCTCTTATAGCCTTATTGCATACACCAAGATGAGCAGGGAGATTAGTCTTAAGACACATTGTTAAGTGGTGGTAGTCAATACTACCGTTTGTTTTACCATACTAGAAAACCGAAAATAATAAAAAAATATATATTCAAAACTTGAATATTTCTTAAATAAGTATTTAATTAGGTCGTTATGGCACAAGGGTGTGACTGTACACGACGGTTGTGGGTTCGATCCCCACTTAAGAGGCAACTAAGGCAAAAGCCCAGCATTGAGTTCTGCCACTCAATACACTATATGTTTCTAACATATTCTGAAAGAGATTTCACACAATTGTAATAAGTGATATGTATCACCCAATAACAATACTACACACAGGCTTCCTTCCGATAGAAGCCATTGCCTATCAGCAACTGCCCGCGTTTGACACAATTCCACTGCTTTTATAGTCTTTTTCACCTAAATCTACCTACTTTTACATGAGTACACTAACACTAAAATATATTTGAAATTAAACAGTATTTTTGCACATATTAATGTATTAATGTGTACAAATATCAGTGGATATAATAAATTACAATTTATTTTAAGTTGCAATATATTTTAACAAATTTAAAGTATAGTTTACATACCTAATAAATGTCCTAGCAACTTCCTTCATCCGCAGATCAAAACATTTCATCATACCATCTTGAGATCCTGAGATTAACAAAGCTGGCTCTGTCAAGTGGAAGCTAACCTACATACATAATAATATTTTTTAGATTCACACTGTATCTTGTGTCTAGACACTCTGTTCTCATTAAGACAGTTTTGTTCCCCATATTCTGCTGAATTCTTGAGTCATTGTGTGTTAAGTGGTGAAACTTAATGCCTAGCTTTGCCTCATTACCAAAACAAGGAAATGAAAATATTAAATATTTCATTTCCTTGAGTGGGATTTGAGCCTACAACCTGTCGGGTTGACAGTTGCATGTGCTCCTGCACCATGACTGGTCTATGTATAACCTGACTCTATAACATTTTAAAAATAGGCAGTTTCTATTTAATGAAGTATTTTAACAAGGGTAGGATATTAGCTAAAAAAAATGTCTTCCATTATATCTTCACCTTATTTACAGTCCTTTTATGGTCTGAGAATACATGTTCCTGTTTTGAGCGACCAGATTTGCCTAAATTCCAAACAACCACTGCACCATTTGTTGCTGCTGTTGCTAATGTGTTCTCTAAAATTAAATAAAAATGTAAATAATTTATAGCTATAAAAATAGTATTAAAAGGTAAGCAAGTAATTTTAATACAATTAATTTAATGATGAATTATAGCTTGTATTCACTTAAGGACAATTTTTTGGCACTGGAACTTTTAAACTATATAAGTAAATTTTTATAAAACTACGTAAAAATATTCCATATTTTTACCTTCTATTGTGCTCCATGCTACATCAATTGATGAAAAATTTAAATTTAAATTCTTTCCCACTCTTAAGTTGCATACTTCTGAGAATTCATTGTCTCCAATCGAAAATACTTTGAATACTGTCAAAAATAAATAGATATTTAGTAAAAATAGAGATATTATAATAACATTTCTGTTGTTATTTAGATATTTGTCACAAAGTATACAAACCATTACGCCCAGCTATTACAACTTGACTGCAATCTTTGTTTAAAGCTAACGCATTTGCTGGTCCTTCTTGTGAAACACATATTGTATTTGACGGTATCATGTTATTCAAAAATGTCTAAAATCCAAATATTTAATGTACATTTAAAATAGCAAGTTTAAAACTAGTACAGTTTAACACGAATGCATAGCGTGAAGACTCATAATAAATTGAGAGCTAACGCTTGCCTGAATTCTCAGGCTGATAGTAGAATATTCTGAATAATCACGTTGATATGCTATGAGCTATTTAGAGTTTAGACATTATTTATTTACAAATTTTGCAGAACACAACATGTAGACTAATATGTCATATGTCACATTTGTCAATGTTAAAGTGACAAATGACAGAAAGAAAGTAAATCGGAAATGTAAATTTGAAATTCCTTTTACCAGTATTATTATTATTCTTCTTACTTACTTATATTCATTGAGTAAATGTGTTCTGTGCTTATATTCCTATGTCCCCAAGTTGGGATAGAAGGCATCCACAGAGTTTCGCTATTTTGCACGATCGTAAGCTTCTTGTTTAATTTCGCTCTATGTCTTGCCAATCTTCTTAAGTTAATAATATTAAATTTAATTTATATTTATATGCTAAGAGTTAAATTCATTATTCTTATGGTATTTTTTAGCTTAGCAATAGACATTTTTAATACAATCAAAATTAAAATATTTTTTTGAGCCCAGTATTTCGTGCAGAAATGATAAGTAATAATGTCAAAGAGCTTCTGTCAAACTTGAAACTAGTTGTCACGAGTGGAATTATCAATTTTCAATATTGGAAAAATGTATTATTCTTTATAAATTATAAACGAAAAACAGTCGCAATGATAATATTTTGAACATATATGGAGAAAACATATATAATACATTGAAGTAGAGACCATGGACGGAGGAGATAGGATATTAGTGGCCGCAGGGCTGACCGCCGCGGTGGTGGTTGGAGCCTTTGTATTATGGGGGCCAGGAGGGGCTCCTAAGGTTAGAAAACGTCGCGGCCAGATAGCAGGATTACAGAACTTGGGAAGGACCTGTTTTTTAAACACACTACTACAAGCACTGGCCGCCTGTCCTATTTTTATTGAATGGCTCAAGAAGTACGCTAAGGCCGATGGACATAACAGTATGATTACGACGCTATACACAGTAATTGAAGGTCTTTAATCTGTTAAAGTATTTGATTGTTATATTTTTAACATTTAAAAGTATATCTTAGAAGTCATTATAGAGCTATTGTTGTTGAAAGCTGAATGTGAAATATTGTTTTGAAATTATTCAATAATTAAATTATGATGTTTCATTTCTGTACAGTAATGGTGGTATGTGCTTAGATCATAAGCATAATATAGAATTATATTTAACATTTTATTGAATATTAGTAATATTGATAGTATTTTGATAAATATGTTTCATCGGTGTGCAATATTTTGAAATTTAATATCACCTCAGGTAGGTTATATAATTTATATCTTAACTTAGCTTTATTCTCTTGTATAAGTTTAAAAATACACAAAACTTGAGGCCAGTCATGGAGCAGGGGCACAAAGTGTGCTGCAAAATTATCTGGTTGTGAGTTCAATCTCCACTCGAGAAAAGGAAATATTTATTTAAATTTATATTTATCATTTCTTTGCTCTGGTGTTGAGGCAAAGGGTAGCGTTGAGCTTTGCAATTCAACATACATTGCTGTCAGAATTTGGCAGAAAGTGGAGAATGGAGTGTATTAACACTAGGTTCCCTCTACCTACAGCATGAAGCTGACGATGATGAATATCTATGAGGGAAGTACTGTTTAATACTATATACTTTGTTTATTTCTAGTTTTTTCTATTTTCCTTTTTAGTGGTAAATGGTACCCATGAATCAGCAAGAGGGACACCAGTTTGTCCTTTAGGAGTATTACAGGCTCTGAGGGGAGCAGGATGGGTCGTTCCGGCAGATCAGCAGGATGCCCACGAGCTTTTACATGTGTTGCTGTCTTGTATTGAGGAAGAGACTGCTGCTATGGCTAAAAAGGTAAGGTATATTTAATAATTTTAAGTTTGATAATTATTTATAAACAAAGTGTGTGTTATTTATAAATATAATTGAATTTTTAAGACTATGATACAGAATGTTTTATGTTTCACTTCACTTAACTTCTCGCTATATCCCTAGTGTGGGTAGTCAGAAAGAATGGAGCACCAAACACTATGGTTTCTACATACCTCTTTCGCCCTCAGTCACTGTCATCAACCTCTTTATACATGCCCTCCGGGAGGTCCTCATGCTTTATATGTGACCTACCTCCAATATCTTTGATATTGTGTTTTGGAAGGTCAACTGAGGTCTCTCCCTACTTCTCTAATCACTCACTTTTCCATCAGAAATTTTTATTGCCATTCTTTCATCACTCATTTGTTTGCCGTGCCCAAACCAACTGAGTATGTTCTTCTTTATTCTTACCGTGACATTCTCCCTAGTACCTGCTATTCTGTGTGTCTCTTCATTGCGGATTCGATCAGCTAAGCTGACTCCGCATATGCTCTGAAGAGATCACATCTCCACAGCAGTCATCTTTCTTTCATTCTTCTTCTGTTATGCCAACACCACGCTGCTGATTAAGTTGATCAACTATTAAATAATGAACACATTACATTTACAGCCGGGATGTCTATCTGATGCTCTAGGTCTAGGGGGTAGTCGAGCATGGTCAGCACTTGCATCTCCTGCCTCACCACCCTCAGCTCCTCTTTCATTGCGGGATGGAGTATCCAGACCTGCCAGACCAGCATCTGCTGCACCTCCCGGAGAACCTGAACTTGCTGATCCAGGTCAGATGTCTCTTATTATTATTTTAGTTTTAAGACATTTCATTTCTCATACTTCCGCCAAATTTCCATTGTTTTAATTTAATCATAATTTAATTATAATCATTCCTTTGCATGCGTATTCAACTATCAAACTTTTATGAGACTAGCGGACGCACGCAGCTTCGCTTGCGTATTTAGGGGTGAATTCTAATAACCCATGAAACATGTGTTCGATTAAATATTTTTAAGAGTCTAAATTTCAAATTTTATAAAAATCGGTGACGATTTAAGAATTTTTCCATACAAACTTTCAACCCCTTATTTGCACCCTTAGAGGGAGAATTGTAGAAAATAATGAAACACGTGTTCAATTAAATACTTTTAAAAATCTAAATTTCAAATTTTATAAAAATCGTTGCCGATTTAAAAAAAATCCTTACAAACCCCAAATTTTAAATTTTTTTAAATCCCTTCTTAGTGGATGTCCAGATTACGAAAGTAAACATCTGTCCATATTTCACGTTTCTACCATCAGCGGCTACGGCTGTGCGTGCGTCTTACCTCAGTCAATGAGGGCAAGTCCTTTTATATATATAGATAACAGGGAGATTACAGAGATATAAATATTCAAATAACAAACAAAGAAAATTCTGTCTTTCAACAGAGGAGCCCCTGCCCTCGCCTCCCAGGCTGTCCAAAGGTGTGTCGCGGTCGTTCTGTCACCTCAGCTCTGTGGGGCGTCGCTGGGCGGCGTCCCCCGCGCGTCCCGCGCCCCAACCCCCCACTAGGGGCACCCTCGCCTCAAGGACTCACTGTACTGTGTGCAATACTAAGGTAAGTGACATCTTATGAGGTGTCCTTAGCTAACAGAGATATGGTATGGTTTTCTTCATCAAGGAAGAATAAAGATAATCTTCGGCTTTTATAGCATGTAATTTGGACGTATATTTTTCGAGAAATGTAAAATTAAAATAATTTGAGTCTCGCGGGGGGCGCCCTTGCCGCTGATGACGTGCTATCATACTGCTACGAAGTGTTCATGATTGAATGTATGAATCTGTTGGCAAATGCAACATAATAAAATTATTATATGTAGTATGCGGGCAAAGCCGCTAATTATGTATATTTTCATTTCAGAGTCCTGTGCGCTATGACAAGTTTGATAGTGTAACGTTGTCTATGGCCAATGCTAGTATGGGACGTTCTGGCTCTTATAGCTTAGCTGGTGAGATATAATTTTGTTGCCTTAATATTAAAAAAAAATAATAAAATATTATTTTTTTTGGCGTAATATCATAATGTCGTACTTTCTATTACTGCATTCAGTAAAACAATAGACAATGATCTATTCAATGTTAGGTATAGAAATACTTAGTATTTTGCTATGTTAACATTTTTCACGATTAGAAATAATTTAGTTTTTCTTATAACTTTCAGGTTTACTCCGCGCGTTTACAGCCCCTGAGCTAGTTAAAGGGTTGCGATGTTCCAAGTGCTCGGAGGACAAGGGGTCAAACTCTCCGTCCGGCGGAGACTCTGACTATAAGAACTTTAAACACATAAGGACTGTCAATTTTGGGAAAGTATGTTATTATTATGTACTATAATATTTGAAAACAAAAGATAAGAATGATTTATCATCAGATTATATCTGTTTTTTTCTGCATTGAGTTCTGCCAATCACCATGCAATGTTAGGCAGAAAGAAACTACTGTGCAGGATAAAGTAGAAAGTTAAAAAAATCCAAAATAAACGAACAATACTTTGTTTCTTCATACTTAATTTCGCCATAAAATTGTAGTATAAATTGGTAATTTAATAAAATAAATACCACTAGTATTCACAATTATAAATATTTTAAAAAAATTATAAATCAACTTCACACTGTACTCTGCACACAGCAGGGTAGGTAGAGGGCCTTAAATAAAAGTAAAGATATATTAATTTGATATATCCCTGTATATTCAATTTGGTGCCTGTCGTGGCGCAGGGCCCAAAGTGTGACTGTAAAACTGATTGGTTGTGGGTTTGATCCCCACTCGAGGAAATGAAATATCTATTTACATTTATATTTCATTTCCTCGCTCTGGTGTCCTGTCGAGGCAAACCGCGGCATTGAGTTCCGCCACTCAACACGCAATGTCTCCAGAATTCGGCGGAAAGTGGGGAAGTAAGGGTTTTAACATCCTGCCTACACACCTGTGTACGGGATACAGCATGGAGTTGATTTATTTATATGAACCTGCTTCCCTTTTATCTTCACAGCTGCCATCATGTCTAGTGCTCCAGATATCCCGCGTGGAGTGGCGGGGCGGAGCGCCATCCAAGCGTAGCGACTACGTGGCCTTCCCTGAAATATTGAGTATGGCGCCCTACGCACAACAACAGAGGCCACAAGTAGGCTAATTTTATAAAATATTCATTCATCCTCTGTCTAATATATGCCTATATTAGCTTGAGGTAACAACCTTATAAAATACAGCAAATGAAATGCTTAATATTTTCATTTCCTCGCACTTGTAACGAGGCAAAGTGCGGCGTTGAGTTTCGCCACTGTGAGGGATACTGGTGGTTGAAATTAGTATTAGTATATCTTGATATAGGCGTTTAATAAAGGAAACTTTGACAACACAAAATTCGGTGTAATGGCGACGACCGACACGAAAACAATAATAATAGGTGCACCTCGTAATAGTAAGCTGCGTTGTCATCAGTTGTCTGCGCATGCGCGCAGCCAAACTAGCGCCATCCTGCGGCATCAGTTCCAAACATCTACTAAATACACCAGAATTCGATATTGTATATATTAAAGGAACGAGGCATTTGAGGCCGTTATAAAGTTGTGTTGTGTGCCAGCCCACAAATATAGCTATATAAATATAGCTTGAAATTAGTTATTAGTCTGATTCTCTCTCGGGGGAAACGGAATATTTAATACTTTAATTTAATAGGTCACTGCAAGAATTTGAATTTCGTTGAATTTCGCCACTTATCGCGCAATGCCTTCAGGATTTGGTGGGAAGTGCGAATCGGATTGCCTAACAGGGAAACCGATTGTCTATAAAAAAATAAAGCAAAAAAAACATATATTTACAGACAGACCTAGCGGCCCTCCTCAGCGAGGGTCGCCTCCGTACTGGGCTGTCCCTCCTCAACGCCTCTGCCGCTGGCGAGGGCGTCCCGGGGGGTTTACCGGGGAGTGCGGGGGTAGGAGCCCTCTACAAGCTGACCGCGGTGGTGGTGCACGTGGGGGGCCCGCGTTCGGGACACTTCGCAACGTACCGACGTGGTAACGGGTTCGAGACCAAGCGGTGAGTGTAGTTGTACTATAATTATACTGTATATAAGAAAGAAATAATAATAACTTGATTTTTAGATGCTTTATATAATTTATCATTAAGGAAAATGATTTTTTTTTTACATTTTTAAAGTGTTATTCTAAACTTAGGAAATAATAATAAGTATGAATTATTTTTGGTTCCACAGCTCGATAAGACAAGATGGTTGCATTCAATTCAGTCACTATGCATGCAGTGTTTCGAATAAAGATAGGAAAGGATGTAGTGGCTTAACACTAGAATCTCTCTGTTAACTAAAAATGCTCTCTTTTTTATACATTAACCACCTAAAAATAATTCCTTTAACTAATTATGTTTCTCAGATGGTGGTACACATCAGACACTTTAGTCCACGAGGTGTCACTACAAGAAGTGCTCCGTTGCGCCGCCTATATGTTATTCTACGAGAGAACTAATGAACCCGCACCGACGCCCATCACTACACACTTTTGAGCTACCAGTGCCAATGACTGGCAATGATTATCTCATTAATTATGGTGGCGACTGGGGCTTCTGTTCATAACTATTGTTAAGAACTCACTCACTCACTGTGATGTTATCGCATCACTACACAATTCTAAACGGACACTGCTAATTCAATCGATGTCATCGTTAATGCTGGCGATTGACGTCGGGACTTGTGGGAATCATTATTGTCAAGAGTTGGTATTGTGTCATTACTATGTCGGTATCAGCGTTGCCACACAAGCCCAAAATTTAAGTGTTACGGACAGGCCAGACATGGTCCCACTTTTCGTGAATTATTCAACGCACTAAGATAATTTTTTTCTAATAACTTTATTTTTTGTAATAAGTTACCAACAATTCAAGAGATAAATGTCCCGCTTTTTCCAAGACTAAATCTGGCAACGCTGGTCAATATACACTTTTGAACTAATAGTGTCAATGATTATCATTGGTTTATCGTAAAGTTGCGAAGTTTAAGCGATTGGCTGAATTGGTTCGAGCTTATGACCATTATTGCCAATAACTGGCACTTTGTGATTGTCCCATCACTAGCGTCAAAAAACTATAGCTTGAACCGAATACATCCCTGGTAAGCTTCACGGTTTGTATTTAAATCAGTGTCATGTAAATCAAGAACTTTTTGTGTTACATCATTTTGATTCAGAAATTTTATTAGATGTAATAGATGAAACATATAGCTAATATAACTTGGAAGTCCTTTCACGTCATTTGATCCAAGATGGCCGTTCGACTGATTTTTAATAGCTAATATAATATATATATGAATATGAATAAATATTGAACAATGGTTAATCAATAGAAATGTAAATAAAAAAATGTTATTTAAATAAAAAAATTATCTTCAATCTGTAAGCTATACTTGCGATGTGCGAAAGACTATTTATTCATAATTTTAATATTCAGTTAGATATTTGAAAGAAATTTGCTAAATGTTTTAAACGCAATCTGTTGCATTTTGACGTCAAATTGTGCCATGATTATTTTAATCATTCTAAACATATTATATTTATAGATTAATATCTGCCGCCATCTTGGGTCGAATTTTATATCTTACTTTGCACTTTAATACTCATTGTGAAGTAATATTGAATTTGATTGTATAGTGAATACATCACTATTTTAGAGTTGTACTGCACTTCTGCGAGAGCTTAGCATTTTTTAAAATAATAAATAATCATAAAATAAAAGTATAGTTTATATAATAACTGCACTTGTTAAATAAGAATAATAAAAGTTTTAAAACTACTTTTGATTACTACCCAAGTGGACCCAAATCCGCGGGGGTCCTCTTATATATATTTGTCCCGAAATTTTTACGTAATGAGAAACAAAACGACGAAGTAAATAAAGTATAAATTTTGATAAAAAAAAATAAGGATATAATTATATATACATCTGCATCTTCTCACACATATAATAAAACCAAAATTAGAAGAAACACACATTTTCCTGGAAGTGGGATTGAACCCACAACTAATATAAATATAATCAATCAGCCACACCCTGACTCATTTAGTGTGGCCCTGTAAAAAAATTACTGTAACTTATTTAATCTAACATGTTATATTGGGTACAATGTACAGGAAAAACTAACTTACGGCCTAATAAAATGTTTAGACGAAAGCCAAAGTTATATTACACTTAAAATATGTTTAATTCAACCCTATCCTTAAGGAATTTGGCAAATTGGCTGTGTACATTTAAATGTTGTTAGGGACTATTTATACTTCTGACTGATAAACTCTTGTTAACTTAGTTATAGATGCCATCTCTTTTTACGTATTCAAATAAGAAAGGAAAGGCAGTCCGTGGCGCAGGGACACAACTTCGTGAAATGAAAAATTATTTTTTTCATTTCCTTGTTGAGTTCCGCCATTCAACACGCAATACCTTAAACATTCAGCGGAAAATGGGGAACGGATGTGCTGCTAAAGAAAAACTCCACAATTGTAGTAGACCAAGCGTGATTGATTTCAATTACCACACAGTATCCCGAAAATTGTGTGGTGTATGGGGAACGCAGTGTCTTTGTACTAAATTCTCTTCGACTATCCTGCTATGCAGAAAAAGCGGACAGGAAAAAAAAGCGTTAGGTAACGGAAATTTATCAGTCGGTAGTGAAATTAAGCCTTTTTAATATAACCTTGTTCTTGTAGATAGTAATGAAATTGTGATACCATTTGTTAGTCTGTTGTCTGTATCCTCGTGTGCGACTCATTTTGACTTTAAATTACCTAGGTAATATTATTCATTAATAATTAAATAATAATAATTATTAGTAAATATTATATTTTTCAAATTATTTTACATAAATAAATACCTATATCTTTTAGTTTTGTTAAAGCTGTTGTAAAGTGTACATAGGACACACGCCATTTTTGTGTATCCAATAAAACCAAAAAAAAATTCTTATTACACAGAAGATCTTTTACCTACATTTTTTAATAAGAATTTGCAATATTCCTAATATTATTATAACACAGATTTTGGCCTCAATGATATTATTATTATTTACTTATAAATAGTTTATTCTAGTATCTATTACGAATCAAAGTTATATATTCTTTGTTTTCAGGCGACAAAACCTAGTAATAAGTAGTATTAAAATGCAAAATGACAGCGTCTGTTAAAAGTTTTTTTTTTATTATGGTTGTCACTGGCATTAAATCTATTAAAATTAAATTTTAATGCAATTTATTAAAAACACCTATTATCAAATATATACCATTATCACATTTATGATCTTGAACATATCTACTTTTTATTAACTTTACAAATAGCTGACTTATAGTCTCTTTTGGTAATCTAAAGTTTCAATAATATTTTTGAGAAATATGTAAACGCTTTATATTTAAATAATCGGTTTTATAGCACTGACATGAATAAATATTTCAAATAAGGATCGACTAAAATACTACGCACAAGTCATGTGTCGATTTCTCAGAAATTAATATATATATATATATATATATTGTAATAATGTAAATAATATCGTGCTCAAAATTGTTAAATACACTAAAAAAATACATACGCTGAAGCTTTCAAATATATAAATAAAGCGGAATATGGTTACAAATACAATATGGTTACTGTTCCATGAAGAAAAATTAGCAATTTCAAATAAATTTTATTTTTTGTTTAAATATTGACAACTTGACATGGCGCATGTTCTAGAAGTTAGTTACTAATCTAATTATAGTATCTAAAGTAAACATTCAGATGTATTTATCTAAAGTAAAAAAAAATCGGGCTATACCACCATGAAGTAAAAGTTGTTTGCTATGTGAAATCCTTTGCCGATTGTCTAATTTCAGTTTAAGAATATGTTGCAATTTGCTTGCTAGTGCAGATTAAAAACTATCAATTTTACAAATTGACTTGTTTGTTTTGTTTGGCGAATTATTGTGGTTGTGAAAATGTATTGTTGGAAGTATTAAATTACAATTGAAATATCTAGGTATTGAAAACAGGCTTTAAACTAAAATGCTTATTGCTCTTTAGATGTCGATTTGTGTATTAAAAAAATTTAAAAATAGTAAAAAAAGTCTTGTTGGCCCTTGCTTAAAAAAGTTACGGAGGTTTTAAAAAAATCAATCCATTCTTTAATATTATTTTAAAGTAGGTATATGTATACTCTTTGCAGAAGTTGCAGCGTTTTTTTAGTGCATAATGTATTTATACGGGTTATTAATACACTATTACACGAAAATATTTAGAAATGTTAACAAATAACGGAGCGGATTCGAGCCCGCACTTCTTGAAAACTGACGACTCGACGACGCGCGGCCGAGTCCCGTGTGTTCAAATTACTGTTTCTAAATGTTTTATTGTAAGCTTTTTATTTATTTAATGTCTCGATTAGTACATGGCTTCTATGTTCTGTAATGTTTATAAATAACTTCATATATGTAGATAATATCTATTTATAATTATTTTTCTGTTAATATCATCTCATCTATTGTGCAACTTTTTAAACTTTTTTCCCCTAACATATTGTGTAATAAGTTAGGGAAAATAAAAACTATTTTAAAATCCTTTTTGCGTGTCAATAGTTATTATTATAATAAAATTGTTATTTTTATTTTATATAAATATGTAAATCACTTTGAAAAAAAAAGTAGATTGAATTGTTTGTAATAGGTACTTATGAGAGCACATTTAAAATATATAAACACTTGACTGTTTACTAATTTAGTTTAAAGCATTTATTAAATGTAAATCATGATTTAATATATTATAAACACAAACAAAAGTTGATATTTGATTTTGATTCAAACTGTTGATTTTCAACTGCCATATCTGAGTAGCAATTTACTATATATGTAAATAATGTTGACATATTTACTGCTTCTATGTTAATTTGTGTAAGAATGGCTTTGTATTAATTTTATTTTAATGCACTTTTAGTCAATATTGTTAAATATTAGTGTATTATATATTTATTTCACTGTAAGTGCGATGGTTGTAGTTTCGATTTTTCCTCGAGAAAATAAACTATTTTCATTTCTTTGCTCTGGTAACAACAAACAGTGCATTACTTAAAAGACTGGCAATGCACCTGTAGCTCCTCTGATGTTGCACGAGGTCGTCACTTACCATCAGGACCCGTACGTTCGTTTGTCATGTCTTTTGCTATAAAAAAGCGCGGCGTTGAGTTCCGCCACTCAACATATATGAAGTTCTGGAAATTTGGGTGGTGCAAGGATGAATGGAGTATTGTAACTAGGTTTCCTGTCTACCCTACTATATGTGTGAAACTAAATATTGTTGACTTATAATAAAGGCAGACAGACAGCCTGTTTAGGTTTCTTATACTTGTTTGTTTATTGTCAAATCTTTCACAACTGATAGAAAATTAATCTTATCAATTTCAATATTGTGTAATAAAACATAAATATTGAGTACTTATTATTTAATTTTAGTATAAATAGATTTTTCTCTATCTTTTAGTGTTATAGTTTAGTATTTTCATTATATTTTCAGTTCCTATTTGTTTTGAGAGATTGTGGCTTCCGTTGAAATGATGAGTCAATGTTGATAGGATGGACCGTGTGATCTAATTATTTACAAATAAAGTCTACTATAAGGAATTTGTCATTTTCTTTATGTGTATATTGATCAGCTAGATTTGAACAAAAAAAATTTAATTGAAAAGTGGATACTTTTTACTTTTATTTTGCAAAGTATTAACTCTACTTTAAATATAATATAATGATGGATCACTCTCATCCTAGTTTCATTTATTTGAATATATTGTACTGAGGCCATTGTGGAGCAGTGGCACATCCTCCATTGTGGGCTCACTCCCCACTCCTCTGGGTATATTTAATATATCTTTAATTTTTCACTCCAATAAAAAATTTGTAGTTGCAAGTTCACTTATCATGCAAGTTATTGAAAATAGGGCATAGAGTGGGAAAGGTATCGTAACAATAGGTTTCATAAACTATGGAAATGTCATTCGTTTTCTAGCAACTAAATACATTTTTATTTTTGTCATATTAAAGGTCTATTTTACAATGATTTCCACTTACTATCTTTATGATTGGTTTATAGATATGGTATCATTACATTTTTGTTTAATTAAATTCATACTTTTGTTAATTGTTAGTGGTTCTAGATGTAGTTTTATTAATTGAATCAAGCAAGTCATAGAGATAGACATACAAATAAGATGACAAATAAGACAAATAAGAAGATACATAAAATAAATCTACAGATTAAATATAGAAACAAAAAGCTTACAGGAATGACATATCAAACAAATTAAAATGTTTTTATTGTTTTTTATTACCTTATGTAGTAAAAACAGTTTAGAATTTGTAGTGTTTGGTAGTCAGGTAATTTATACAAATATACCCATGTGTCACATTAAATATAAAATATCACTTAAATGTATAAACATTGCAATTTAATTGTAATCCCATGTTATGACATGCTGTCGATGAGGGAAGCACGCATGGTGGAGGTGATGGCAGTGGGCTTAGCATCATTCAGTTTGAAAACACTTTCAATAACAGATATCTCTGTAGATGTTGTGTCCATGCCACAGAAAGCACTCCAGTCATTGACAACCAGTCCTGCGGCAACTACGTCACTACCTCTATTGACTGTTCCTGCTACTAACGGCACTTGCAACAAAGATGACAGTTCATCTTGGTCCTGAATAGTAGTTTTCGGGTGTACCAGCCCTCCACGGTTACTGAGCGCCGTGTAAGACCCCACCAGCACATTGCCGGCGACTGTCTGTCTAAAAACTTCTACATTCAATGTGTCAGCTAGAATTTCTTCAGTATCTTTGTCTAGATCTGGATGTACAAGTGCTACGTAGTCGTTGCACGCGATAACATTACCTAGAGCACTTAACCGTTCCTCAACCCTCTGCACTTTCACTGAATCTGGTAAACTATTTCTAATATGTTGTAACTCTGTGTCTGTGGTAGAAGATGGCACTAAAAGTCCATTCTTGTTGGCGACCGTCATACGGCCGATAATTCTGCATCCAGCAATGCTGACATGCACAACTGGGATTGTATCAGCCAGTTCAGCTTCAAACACACTGTAGAAGTTCTCAGAGCCGCCGATGGCAACGAGGCAGTAAGAATTTGTCAGCTTACTAAATACTCCGACTTCATTATTGTTTTCGAATTGGACTCGAACCGCCATGGTGTTTATTTAGCTTCGCTGTTGTCGCCGAGGACCGAAATGTTTTAAAAATTAATTTAAACTCACGTGGAGAGGCGATACACCTCGATCAATGCGTTTTATTTGACGTCTGTCAAAAAATAAAGCCCCTTGTCTCGGACGCCTCTGTCATATATACGTTTATGTGTGTGCTATTTTTGTTGCTACTTACTTTAATAAATTGTGCAATATGATGCGTTCAATATAATAATTAGGAACAAGAACTTCTTCTCTTTAGATTTATAATTATATTTATATAGTATATTTTTTAGTTTATTTGTTCAAAATGTTAAGATCATAGATTATATAAGATGTAAATGCAAAAATACCTCGTTGACTTAATTAATAAAAATACTTTAAATTTAATTAAGTATAGAACGTTTTTAAGAAATTAATAGTCTGGGTCACACCTGCTACAACGTTTCCAAGTCGATACGATTTGGGTACCTTCAAAAAGCGCGTTATCCAATTCTCCATCTCAAAAGCTCGTCTGGTGTTGCACCATGACCATGGTTGGTGGTGATCACCTACCATCAGGTACTCGGAACTCGTTTGCCTTCTCTTTTCTGTAAAAAAAAAATCAGTGGGTAATTGACTGAACAAGCAAATATTTGTAATTTTAGAAATGTGCAGTCAAGTGGAACGATATTTCGATATTTCAACGTGGAAATATCGGAAATAATATCGTGGCGAGTTTATGTTTTATATTCCACACAGAAAAAAAATTAAAGGGTATGTTATAAAAAATATTATTTTCCATAAAATTTAAACTACTAACGTGTGTGGCTCAGGCTTATAGTTCATATGTCGAAATAAAAAAATATAATATTAAAATCTACCTAACTTTTTCATCTTATAAATGTCAAAAATGGCATGAAAATCTTTTAATCGCGAATTATTAAATTCTTAACTTATTTTCATATTAGTCGTGGAATGTTATTGTTTAGACAATATGTCTTCAAAGCGGATATAAAATGTATAAAATTACTAATTTAAATAGTTTTATAGATAATCAAGAAATTGCTTTCCCCAGCGATAGAGTGCAGGAGATAAGACGATCAGTTCTTGCTCCTGCTATTTACAGGCCAAATATACAGGACACGTTACAAAGAGTAAAATTTAAGTTCCACAGGACTTGCAGTTATTCCAATTTAATTCGGGTAAATTTAATTCTATTCCCTTTTTTTCAGTCGTCCCAGTAAATGACTGCAAAAACAATGGTTTTTAGTGTATATAGTGGGATAGTGATATTTTAAAAAGCATTGTGCTCTTTTAGGAATGTAACGTAGCTGAGGGTCAAACACTACTAATTTACTGGGGCTCGAGGGCGTCAGAGAGCAGAGTGACTGTAAGCATGTCTGCGTCCAGCTGCTCCTCACTACACATGCCTGTTAGTACAAGGAAGTGATGTAACTATACATTTTTTTAACTTTTTAATAGCAAGGTAGACAGAGAACCTGGGACCATAGTGTTAAGACACTACCACCTACATAAGTTACAACAATACCATTAAAACCCTTCTGTTCCCTGCATTGCGTGTTCATTAGCGGAACTTAACGGAAACTTTTAATAAATTTGTTATTGAAACTCTTAAGATATATTTGTTGGACAATTCTAAACGCGCTTGCAAAAATATATTTGAATAAAAAAGATCAGAAATTTGAATTTTTATTTTCAGGGAGATTGTGATTTCAATATTACATTTTATCTATTTAAAACCGAAAACTCAAATTAAGCTCGAATTCACAATCACTGTCACTAAATTACATAATTATTGTATTGTAATATAAAGATTACGTCAAATTTGTTGATAATTTTCGTAATATTTTTGTTTCCAGCCGAATCAGCCACTGAACATGCAGCGCGACAGGGATTTGCGCTCTATTGCACAACAGACTGATATAAGTTGTCGCTACTCTCCAGGAGCTGGGTCGCCTGGTTCGTTTCAGTTTAGCCTAAAAATTAAATCTCACAGTTGTTATTTTGCGTTTTAATCGGTTTCGTATAGATTTTTTGCATTTCTGTTTCTCAAATGTTTGCCTGTGACTTTGAATGCAGTGTATCTATACAAATATAATAAAGGGGAAGAGTTTGATGTTTGGCCGCGAACTTGAAAACATTGTATTCAGTTATGCATATTTTAACTGCATCACTAATAAAATGGCTTTGCAAATATTTACTAGTGTACATAATCTCCCAGTAAGCCTGACTGAAAGTGAAGAGCAACGTCTCTTACGCGCCCGTATTGCTGACTCGCTGACAGTGTCGTCCCCTGCATCGTCGTTGATACAACCTACGCGGCGTTCTGTGTCCATTCTAGGCTCCGTATGCGCTTTATTGCTGAAGAAACAGGTAAAAAGGCAATCTGGCTCGAAGGATCATAAAGTTTTAATGAAGAACCACAGAATTTTAAATATTAGCTTTTCAATAAATATCGTATAATAATGCAATGAATCATGATTAATTTAGTATTCTCTCTTGCTAAATGTTATCAAAATAAACTTTTTATTAAAATATCTATTTTTGGCTAAAAGTTGTTATTAAACACAAACAAAATTTCTCTATAAGGACTGGAATTACAAAAATTATAATTATAATACTCGTATAAGAATTTCAATGTGACTACTTAATTCTACTTTTATTAATAAAACTCCTTCCGGATTCCAGTTTCCAGTCAGCAGATTCCAGTCACTGAATATTTTAAATAATTTTCTTTTAGTTTTTAGCTTCATTTTAAAGAAATATTTGATTGTGTGATCATCAGGGTTCAAATGAAAAAGACACAACGAGCGTGTCCCCCAGCAGTCACTCGGACAACATCTGCCGCATCTGCTTCGGGGGCGCGTCGGCCGAGCGGCTGGTACGGCCGTGCGCGTGCCGCGGCACCATAGCCGCCGTGCACCGCTCCTGCCTCGAGCGCTGGCTGCTGCAGGCCGCCACCTCCTACTGCGAGCTGTGCCGCCACCACTACGTCGTCACGCGGAGCCACAAGTTAGCACACCCGGGGAATTTACAAGACAAAGCACGGCGTAGAGTTGTCTCAGTTCTACTAGTTCAGGAAAAAAAAATGAAAACTATACGTTTGAAGTTGAATCCTAAAATATAAGAGCCTTAAAAAGGGGGCATAATTTTGTATTAAAGCTAGATAGTTCATTCAGGTATCAGATGAAATAGCTGTAGCAGTGTAGCTAAGCTAAGCTTGAATTTCAGAGGAACCTCAAATTTTTGTACGGTTTTTTTGTCGGTGGGCGAGTCCGACTCGCGCTTGTCTGGTTTTTATTTTATATTAACTATATTTTTTTATATAACAATTATCATACTATAATTTTCAATTACAAAGTTTTTTTTAATTTATGGGTTATTAGGCGCCACAGACCTTTGTCGCCGTGCCTTTTTGTTCTTGATAGGTTATTAAAATTTTGGTTTCGTGGAAAAACCAATTATTTATAACTAATAGCGCTAATTAGCTTGACTAAGAAATATAAAAGAGATTTGGATACACAAGTATACATTCAACCAGTCGTCCTTACTGCGCATCATGTCTAAATATATTCGCGCAAACGACCGCCATCGAGAATGATTTATTGCAAGTCCAGATATAGCAATTTTTATTTGTAGATTTGTAGTTGCCAAGAAACGAGCTCAATATTTCCTCAGCCCTCAGGTGCATTGAAACATCATCATTTTGTGTTTAATTGCAGCAAACGTATTGTATGAATTGAGTTTGTATTACGGTTCGTTCAATAACCTTTTCAATCATTCCTAGTGAATTTTACAATAATCAATATTATTCTACGGAAGTAGGTACCTACACCTACTCCACGTTTCGCAATTCTTAAGAAATATAAACAATAACTTAAACATAAGAGTGGTAAAATGAAAATAATACATTATCCCTTGCGGGAGTACTGTGGGTATCCATAACCAGCACCGGCACGGGCGTGGCAGGTGGTGCTGGCTGCGCTCGGTGGCGGAGTGGCTGCGGTCGGCGGGGGGGCGCGCGCTGGCGGGCGACGCGTGGCGCGGTGCGGCGCTGGGCGCGGCCTCGGTGCTGGGCACGGCGCGCGCGCTGCACGCCTGCGACGCGGCGCTGGCGGCGGGCGGCCGGAGGGGGGGCGCCGCCGCGCTCGCCGCCAACTTGTTCTCGTCGCTGCTCATCGGCGTTATTGGTGAGGGGGCTTGTTGTACGACTATGAATTATAAAACTTGGCAAAACACGAACACAAAACTTACACGACAATTGCGAGAAATAAAATTCATATGTATATTTCTATTTATTCAAGTAGACATCTCAAAAATGGAAGTTTATGAATGTATCAATACAGGAAAAAACTACCTAAACTACCTAACTTTAAAAAAAAACTTATTAAATAACTTACAATTTCTTTAAGTGTTACTTCTCACTGATCAATGGGAAGAAAAATCCATAAAAACATTTATAGCTTCAGGGATACTTATCTATCTTTTATCTATGTTGAATTTTTAGTACACGATACATATCAAAAACTATAAAGGAAGTTTTAAGAGTAATTTATATTTTAAATGTGAAACTATATTTTATTAATTGGTTATATATACAAATCATTGTCATGCAAAAATATACCTATTAATTTTATTTCTTGCAATTTATGTAACACTATTGAAACCTCACATTTTCCAACAAACTCAATCTCTTTGTAACATTCTTTACACATACTTATAATAAAATCGTAAGAGGGTCGGTGTCTGTACTTGGAAGATACTTAAAAATGTTACTGGGAACTTTTATTAATAAACACAATAGAACCCAAAACAATGTCTGTTTGTCTGAGCGTTTGTTATCACTGATCTAAGAATCGACTTAACCGATTTAGATGCGGTATCAATTTAAAGTATTTAGTTCGACAAATTTGCTAATTGCCGTAACAGTTCTTTTATACAATTGTTTTACTAAATTGACTGAATCTTAAGTTTTCAATTTTTTTATTAATATTTCTATTTCAAGCAGGCGTAGCCCCGCACGGGCCCACTAGTTTTATAAAATAAAGATATACGGAACACAATTACTAAATAACTATCCACAGGAGCTTTAAACGGTCTGCTAACCACGTGGATTCTCCTGAAGATCCAAGAGCACCAACAGTCCTGGCGGAACTGGCGCGACTCTACTCAGAGAGTACGCGTCGCCCTCAACTCCCACGACTCTCAAAACTCCCAAAATCCCCATTCTCCCCATAGTGTCTACTCTCCCGCCCAGCTCTCCCCTGGAGCTTCTCTTGCTACAGTAGTGGAGACCAGGACTGTAGATCAAGCTACTGATGCAACTGATGTTATACTGGATACGTAGATATTGAATTAATGCTTATTTTTTAATTACATTTTATATTTTTTAGGCTAAGAAATTGAAGTTCTATTTTGAGGGTAGTTTAAAGAATGACACAAATGTTTATATATTTAATAACTTTAAGCAGTGTTTTTATATTGATAATGTTGTCGGTAGCGATGATACGCCGCCGTAGCATTTAATTTAAAAATAAATATTCCTGTACACCACGATTAATATGAAATAAATTAAACACATGTCAAAAAAGTTAAACAATTTTTATTTTATCTTATAAATTAGGTAATATTTAAATTATAGTCAATTTTTATAATATGAGTTGATTACTAAGCGGTTATAATGCAAGTAAGTATATAATATAGGTGTACGTTACATGCGGTCTGAAAGGATACATCTTGCTTATGTTCGCAAATAAGTGAAGGAGATCCCCGGCCTTGTCGAAATTAAACAACTAAAAATTAAATACTTAAAATCGCTCGGAATATTTAGGTTAGTGCTTACATCTAATACAAAAATCACATATATCCTTGAGATACAATAATTAATATAATAATATAATAAATAGAAGAAGAACGAGAGAGTGGAGTAACGAACGGGCAGACAGACGGACTTGGTGACTTGGTGGCTTAGCGACTACTCTGTGCTGACGGAGGACGGAGAGCTGGGTCACTGCTCGTCCTTGAAGCGTCGGTAGATGGACTGTACGTAAGTGAACACGCACTTCCAATCGGGCTTGCGCATGGCGACCATGTCGTCCACGTCCAGCAGCGGGTAGATGCCCGCCTTCTCACTATCGACCAAAAAAATATATTTTATCATCGTTGTATATTTCTCGTATTTTAAAATAATATATATTAGATTATTCAGTTATTAATTTAAACGAAATATTTTCCAGTCTAAGCCCATACTAAATCTATCAGATATCCAACATTGTCCAGGAATGTTGTCCTTAGGAATTTGGCGAAAAGTGGGAAACAGTGTCTAAGCACTAGGCTCCCAAGTTCTCTCTGCCCACCCTGCTATGTGAGGGATATAGTGTGAAGTTTAAAACAAAAAGCAAAAAAGAAAACCAATACGGAGAAAAAACCCACTCAGCGATTTTGAAGGCGAGCGTGAAGTTGTGTCGTCGCTTGTCCGGCGTCAGCGCAGAGTAGTCGAAGGCATGCGGCAGGAAGTGGTGCAGCAGCGCGCAGAAGGCGAGCCCGTCCGACCAGCTCGTCGAGAAGTTCTCCAGCTTCACATTCTAGAGTAAGCGGGGGTGGTCAGATTATTAAATAATATTTTTTGATATTTAAACCAGATTTAGAACTAGACATATCACTAGTTCAACACATTATATATCAAAATCGCAATCATAGAGGTCTCTCAAAGAATAGCTACTATGATCCATATTGTCCGAATTGTGCAAATGTTCAGGGAAATATGGATTATTCTATCAATTTGTAAGTGGACATACTTGAAGTTAGGTGTGGAGAGTCTATTTGGTTGCTATTATCACTATGTAATTTGACTTTGAAGTGTATTATTTACAAATATATATTTTTTCAGTCATAAACAATGATCAACAATACGATAGGAAACTATACTTCTGCTTCCATTTTCATGCAGAAGTATAGTTTTCTCTCGTATTGGTGAAAACCGAGATTTAAGTTACTTAAATCTTAGTTTTGAATGGGAATCGAACCCACAACACCTAACCTTTCACTATTTACAAAATACAAAAAACACACATCCATGCACTGTATAAACGTCAAATCCCACCAGACCTTGGGAAGATTACACAAATACATATTATGTATATTACAATCAATATTAGTCTTCTTATTACTGTTTAAAGTCACGTCACTCCATGTATTAAAAACTCTCCGTTTATCATGTCTTTTTAATATTTTAGTTTTGCGTTTTGAACCAAAGTGATAAGATTTGGTCATAGATATAAAACGTAGTATATAAGTATATGTGTATGTACATACAAATATGATATTATACAGCGATATATACATTAGCCATATAAAGCGTCAAGTAAGCACGTGTGAGGTTGGTGGTGTGTTTTAGACGCACAATATCGAAAACTTTATAATACTTGATGGACGTAGTAGAAAGTAATGTATTTTTTATATATTTTTGCCTCTTTAAAACAAATTTTATCGTAAAAGCTTTTCTTAAATGGATTAGGAATTGTTTATTAAACAACAACAAGTTCGATATTATACGTCTGCATGGTGTCGAGCTGTCGACGCCGGCGGTGGTGACGGTGGTGACGGTGGTGCCTGACGGTGGCGCTCCCTGTGAGCCGACGCGCATTGCCTCGCTTTTTGCTCAACTTTCCAATCTAATTACTAAGTAATCATTAAAATTGGCCATTTTCGATGTGCCCGTAAAAAGTCAATGTGCGTCGGCCCTTCTTGCAACTGTGACAGCCCTGATACGTACCTTTTTTGTAATATAAGTTAAATTATAAAGGAATTGGGAATTTTAATAATTATTAATATTAAAATGTAGATATAACAGTCTCGTTGGGATGCAACTTTTCAGTGTGTTAGGGTCATTACAAGCAGTGTGTCCCGGGGTACGCAGCAGGGGTCGTGGGTGTACCTCGTATTCCCGGGTCTTGTCGCGACACCAGTGCAGCAATCGCTCTTTAATAGTGACGGCGCTGGCTTGCAGCGCGGGGTCCGTGAACTTGAAGTAGGGCTGCGACGGAGAGCCCGGGCTCTGCGGGCTCTGGGGGCTCTGGGGGGAGCTACAACCGGACAACCCGCCTCTGTTAGACTGACGCGACTGACGCCACTGACGCCACTGTGTTCTCTAACTCTAGTCTAGCGACTGGCGACTGTGTCAATATGAATGCGGGAGCTATATGCTGTATGGTAGCAATGTTCTCGAAGCGATGTGATGCCTCTAATTTATAAAAGCGACTAATTTACATGTATATTATGATATTTTATATTCAAATATTGTTTTTTACCTATCAGAAGGTATCATCGAATCCTCTGACGCTGCCGGAATAAATAAATACGTTCCATTAAATAAATTATCAAGCTAAATATATTATGTTAACATAAACATATGGGGACGTGTTGGAAGTAAATTGTGTTTGCGTTTGTTGTCGGGTTGACTTGTATTTCATATTGTATATAAGAAACGCTTACTTGGGACTGTTAGTAGAATTTTGTTTCTCGAGCTGACGGAACTTGGCGAAGGGCGACACAGGCTTCGGCGCCGGCCGGGTCATGCTCTCGATCACTGCGTGTATGCAATTATTATATATCTCTTTTGTCTTAAGTGTAATGCTATACAGATATCCTACTAAAATTTAGCAATAGTAGTCACTATTTCTTCTATGTAGTAATTGCTATTCTAATTACAATTAGTATCGCGAAAGTATCTTTTTTTTAAATACTTTTTTTGTTAATGTCAAGACAAGCCCCAGTTAAAAAGCTGGAAACGCGCTATGATATATATCTTACAAGAACCTTTTCAAACTACCTTTGGAAGTCGTCAACTAATTAGTCTACATGAAACTTTGCACATTTGTTAAATCCCCCTAGTTGGCTGATTTGAGTTGATTGTTAATATATTAATGTTAGAAGCCGTCAATTTTGTGGCTAACTCATCAAAAACCTTATCTACTTCTTCTAGACATGCTAGAAACGTGATATTTGGTACTAATGTAGATTTGGACTTCAAAGGAGCTTGAATTTTCCGAGTGAACTCGGCACCAATATAGTTCTTCCATTCTTTTGTCAGTCAAGTTGGGAACGTACGAGACATTACTTAACGTTTAACTTTGCTCTCATTTTACATGTTTTGAAAAAACTAAATTAAAAATATATTGGGATGGATGCATTTCCACTTCGTATATTATAGGGCTAAATCAGTTTGTAATGACTGCACAAATATTTGGAAATAAGAGTAAAAAATACCTTTAGAATTTTTTATAGTGGTAGTGCTACTGCTAACGGTTTTCTCGGACGAGTTTCTCCTCACGCTCGATGTTACAGTTACTTCTTCTTCTGCAAACGACAAGAACGATTGTTTAAGCGTATATGATTAGACACTAGTTTACAGTTTTAAAACATTAAAATGAACACTTGAAAACAACAGCAAGACCATACAAATAATTCTTAAGCTATTAGTCAAAATAACACTGTTACGGGAGTCGATGAAATGATAAACACGTATGTATGTACAATGTACGACGATATGTACAGCGGCGAGGGGTCTGAGGGGTCTCGGGGTCTGAGGGGTCTCGGGGTCTGAGAGGGTCTCGGGGTAGCATGCGACGACACAAGCGGCAGGCAGCCCACAGTCCACACACACACGACTCACGTCTCTCGCCTCTCCCCGTCTCTATGGAATGTGCTCACGCGAGCGCCGACACGAGGTCCTCGAAGGCGTCGTCCGCGTTGCTCTCGTCCAGGAACTGCAGCTCCGACACGGCCGGCAGCGTGCGGCTGCGGCCCAGCGCGAACGACCCGCCACTTCGACTCGACGTCTGCCCGGTAAAGTATGCCTCCACGGTTCGCTTCTTCTCTGGCAGCTCCTCGTGAGCTATTCCTCCTTCGTACAGTTTTGGTATGGCCAACAAGTGCATAGACTTCGTCCGCGAGACCACTTTGCGCGGTGACGACGCCTTCGGGGCAATTTCTCCAAAGCGATGCCAGGAGCCCGAACGTGCTAGCACAGTACCGGGGCTTGAGCCGCGGCTGCCTTGGGACTCGTTGGAGAAGATGGATTCCCGCGAGGCGGCAAGGGCGGGGCTCCGGGAGGTGTCGTGCTCGGAGCGGGGGATGGCGTGCGGGGGCGCGAGGCGGGCGGGGGCGGGGGTGGGTGCCGGCTGCCGTACCTGGTGGCGGGTGGCCCCGCTCTTGGGGGACAGCTTGTTGAGGACGCCCCGCAGGCTGTCGGCGGCGCCACGCGTGCGCACGCCAGCCGTGATGGTGGCGGCGCCGCGAACGGGTCCGCGCATCACTTTAGTTACGACACTGTCGTGTTCGGTAGTTGCTCCGTCCTCAACCTCCTTCTTATGAGCTACTCCATTTTGGTATTCCTGAGGAATTTTTGGTTTTGCCGGGCTCACGGATGTAACCCTAGTTTTAGGAGGTGAAATGTAGTCATAATTATTTGTTTCGTTCATGACGACATCGGGCAGGTAATCGACTTTGTGTGCTTTGGCCTTTTCAATGTCGGGCGTCTGCTGAAGGGGAACAAAAGTGGAAGTAACACTTGGTGATGTATAATCAACTATAGTATAAACAGGTGCGGGGGGTGCGGGAGGTTTATGGGTTGGGATATCGCGACGTTCATTTGAGGCATCACGTCGAAGCTTTTCTCTAATTTGCCTTTCATAAAATTCTATTTGTAACTGTTGAGCGTCTATTTTGGGCGTTAAAGATTCAGGGCTATAGAGTGATTTTGATTCATCTAATTTTTTTACTAATTCAGGTGCCGCCAAATTATTTTGACTCGGTATAGGCTTAATCGAATAGTTTTGAGATGCGTGAGTCGGTGTCGTGGGCTGGTGGTATCCATACGTTTTAGGTATTGCAGGTGCTTGTGTGTTTATTTTATCATTGTCAAACTTAGAAGCAGTTAATCCAACGGATTTTCTAGATTTATCAACCTCAGATGCTAAAATTTTAAAAGGTGCTGTAGAAGTAGGGCTTAAAGGATTAAGTGTATTTGTAAAAGCTGGATTATCAGTTAAGGGTGAAACCGGGACACTAGAAGACGGAGGACTCCATACGTTTGGCGAAGCAGAAGTAGGTGACATAATTTTCTTTGGTGGTTTAAATGCAGACATCGGTGCATGTGAAAATTGGTTGACTGGAATTGGCTTGGCGACAAATGGTTTTACTACTTGTTTATTTGGTAGTTGTAAGGCGGCTAACTGCTGCGGCTGAGGCGGCATTTGTGGTGGGGTCGATATTTGAGATTGCAATGAGTCCCTGCGCTGGGAAGCCCAGGGTGGCTTAACGATATCCGGAGTAATGTCAGCCAAAAATTTCCTAGGACGCGGCGCCGGAGAGTGAGAAGGATCATTTGTGTTTTGCCAAAAACGTTTAGCAGATGATGAATTACTTGTAAATTTATTACTATCTTCATGTTCTCGGCTTTCAAAAGTGTTTTTGATGTTACCGAATCGGTTGCTCCAGTTTGTTTGTCCAACAGCACCGTTTCTATTATTTTCTTGATTCTTTTGCATAAATGCCAAGAACTTTCTGTCATTATCGGTTTGTGGTTGAAATTCTGGTACTTTAGGAGCCTGTTGAGTTGAATTTTCGTCATCTGTGTCGCTGTCGATTTTGTATCCTCCTAACGGGCGCCCAATATCTATTGTATTTGCACGTTTCATACGGTTACGTCTGTTATTATTAAAACGATTTAAAGGCTTAGAAAGATCATCCGCCGGTGGTGCCGCAAAATTATATCCAGGCGGAGGAGGTCTGTAAAACGAAGAGCGACGTAAGTCTTCGTCTTGTTTTTTCTGTATCATAACTGTTGGTCTACTGATTGGGGCTCGTCTTATCTGGGGTGGAACTTCCTTTTGCACTTTTGTGTCAAATTTGTTTGCTATAGCCGCAATACTACTCTTGGTTTCCGAATGCCAACGTTCAGCGGTACTTTTTGGAAGTTCGGACTGTGTTGAATCTGCAATAGAATGTCTGAAAAAATCTGGTTTACGAGATTGCGGTGCTCTTCTTTCAACGACACAGGCGTCTTTATTAACTTTAGGTACTATATCGTGGCTGGCGTTGTGGGCGGTTGGTGCCGATTTCTCCTTCGATTCAATAGCATTATGGTAACTGACCTGCTCGTCTACACTTTGTTTCCTTTCCGGTGTAGCAGGCTCCTCAATGCTGGGTGCCGATGATGTCATAGAAGAAGTCGACGGAGTTTTCTTCGTCGCATCAGGTAGCAATTGATCTCTATCAACCATTCGTCTCGCCTCTTCCAGTTCCTCCTTAGTGACGCCCACCGTGTGTCTGGAAGTGCGACTGCGCCGGCGAGGCCTCTTCTTGCAGCCGTCCAGCCGGTCGGCGGCGTCCAGCGCGTCCTCGAGGCGGTCGGCCAGCGCCAGCAGTGCGCGCGCCTGCGGGTGGTCGTTGGGCGGCGCGAGCGCCAGGCGCAGGCGCCGAAGCGAGCGCCGCACGTCTGCTACCACGTCGTGTGAGGCGGCGCCCAGCCCCGCCAGCAGGCGCGCGCCGCCCGCCGCCGACAGTAGCCCCTGCAGTAGCGGCAGGAGGAGGGACTCACCGCGCTCGCCGGCCTGCTCCGCGTCCGCGCCCGCCGCCGCTAGCGCCTCCGTCACCGCGCTCGTGCACGCTGTCACAGAGTAAGCGAATAGGTCCGAGCGTCCTACTAACGGGTATTTGACATACCGTTTTGTAGGAAATTAATTGTAAAGTAATGGAGGAACCAAAGCATTGATTTAATTTAGCTTTTGTGAAAAGTAATGAAATGATATTTGTTCATCAAAAATGTTTTATCGAAGATCAATTCAAAATCATGCTACGTGGAGGAATTTATGGCAATAATGCTAAATAGAAAAATCTAAATATTTATCTATAAAAATCGCAGCACTTAGTAAGCACTTTTACCTTCTTGTTCAGCCATGAGGGTTCGGATGCGCGCGCGCAGGCGGCGCCTCTGCTCGTAGTCACTGCACTCGTCCAACTACAATGTATTTTGCATATTAAAATATAACACCCAGCAAAGGTACAGTATTATCTATAGTTGTTAAAAAAATATATATCGTAGATGAGACACCATCCATCCATACTCAAATGTAACATATTATTTAACATAAAACAAAGAATTTGTTTTATCAAATCTTTAAAATATAGTGAACGACCAAAGTAACTACTCAGTTATTCAATAATAAAGTAAAGATAATATACAGAAGCGTCAAATATAATATATAAACTATAATATATTTATGTATATTAGACTATAATATATTTATGTATAGGTATTAGACCAGGTTTCAGGTTTGCAGTTAAGCTTTAAAGCTCCGCTACTTAAAAAATATTTATTAATTCTTAAGCAGCTCTACAGCGAGGTAGGCAGAGGGATCCTAAATCGTGTCCTAGACGTGTTCACGGACGTACAGTACGGTCAACAAGTCGTAGCAGTCTTGAACTTATGTCCTGATTGTTCACTATTGGTATAAGGAAAGTCAAATTTGCTGCTGTAATGTAAAAGTATATCACAAATAATTATCATTTGACCGATGTCTCAAAATTTAATTTTTTTAAATGTATAAGATAATATTATGGCTTTTATTAAAATATTATGGAATAACGAAATATCTTGAGACAGTCGTGGGACAGTGGTTCAATACTCAATATGGGGAATAATTATATGACAAATTATTCTCATTTTCCCTTTCTGGTTAAATAAAGCAGAGTGCTGAGTTCCGCTACTCAACACACTGTTTCGAATTAAAGGTGAAATGTTTCCTGGTTTTTTCGAAATGAAGTATTCATATAAACAAACTGTCTGCGACACTTACTTGTGTAACATCCATCATTATGTTTTGTATCCACAAAAAAGGTCACAACTGTTTTACACCCGATATAAACTTTTAAGCTTTAATTTAAAATTCAACTTCATTTAATATTTGAATACCTAAAATATCTTCCTAAAAAGTTTCGATATATAATGTTAACATTTATGATGGCTACTGGTAACGGTGTGTGCCCAGCGGTCGCAGCGCTTGTACTGTCCGCACAAACGGTATAAACTAATGACAGATAAGTATTGCAATCTCATTTTACAACGGCGGGCAATTTCACTTGCTTTTTTTTGTCGATTACTTTCAATAATCCAAATAAAGATGTAAGTTGCTTGTTTTTTTTTTATGTGAGAACCGTTTGGGTCGAGTAGTGGACAGATCTCAGTGTGTTTTAACAACAAGAACAGTAGTGAAGTTTATAAAAACTATCCAATGCCGTCGTAAAGCGTCTATAATACATTTTTTTTTGAATAATTTAATAAATAAACAGTAAATGGTACTATTATCATTTCCGTCCCCTCATTTCCACCGGGAGTGGTCAGCGGGACCCGGAACTAACCTAACCCGGATACTCAATAGCTCTTTGTTGAATACATTTCACACACAGAGTGTGTGTTTGTCGCATTAAGTGTACTTCGACATGGTTTTGGAAATACTTTCTCCCTTTATTTCTGTTCCACGTTGTTTTCTTTTTAATAATTACTGAGCTCGGCCTTTTACGTTTCAGATAAAGATAATAATTGCATAAGTAAAATGATGAAACCTATACAATTAGCGCGACACCTGGAACTTCACTAGCCGCGTCGTCTTATAAATATTTATATTTCCTTCCAGTATTAAGATTAATAAATATCTTTTACTACGGCTATTGTATCGTAAAAGCTATATGCAATATTAGCCTCACCTGTATCCTGGGAATCTAGTATTAAAATACTCCTCTCCTCACTTATTGCCGAATTCTTGAAGCATTGCGTATTGAGTAGCGGTACTCAACGACGCAAAAGACACTGTTCTTCGCTTTCCGCCAAAATTCGTGACAATGCGTGTTCGAAGGCGGACCGCTTTACAGTAGAAACTCAAACACGGACTACGTGACTATACTTACATACTTACAATTAAAGCACCGACGATATGCAGGTTCATATCCGTTATGATATATTAGCCTTAACATTTAATTTATTTTATCCACAATATTCAGTACAAATATATTTTAGTGGCTTGCCCCAGTGTTCAAATGTAAAACAATAATCAACAGTTAGTACCTACTGTACAGAGGATAGCCGCCCTTCCGGAGGTTA